>OX454422.1:15693660-15847785 GCA_949715475.1 Microchrysa polita | reverse complement strand
GTAACGGATGTCAATTTAACGACTGATGTGACGAAGGGAGGAGAGTTTCTCCTCTCCAGTCGCTGGAAATTTTTCTGTATCCAAAACAAATTCAATTCAAAATTATACGTCTCAGGGTAGATTGTGACCGTTAGACAAACATAATTTTTGATGGATTGGTTCAAATTTTGTTGTTTTTTTAGCATGTGACCAAGTGACACTCGCGAGCGGATATGTCAAGGCTTTCACTAAAATAACTTTTCGAATCGATTCTTTGTGTAGACGTTTGGAATCGTGTGTTTTCTATCAACCTATATACAGAGTAGAAACACTAAAGGGAAAATCGGGTGGTATTCCACTAAAAGCAGAAATTTGATTGGCACTTCATAGCCCCACACAAAACAGGCAACACAAAAAAACAAAAAACCAAAAATAAGCATAAGCAGCCGTGTAGTGATCCGAGCCGATATAGAGTCAATCAGTCGGTCTCGTTGTGCCGCACAAAAAGCTTAAAAGGAGTTTGAGTATAAGAGCATACCACTTATACTCTTTCAGAGCCGAAATGAAGTCCACCCGAATCTAGCCCTCCCCGCATATATACGTCAAAAGACCAACCAAATATTCGCCCGCATACCACCCTAATCTCACCCAACCCTCCCGTTTGTGGCGACTATCAAAATGTTATGTGTGTACATAGTTTTCACGGAATTATCGATTTTTTCCATGTGGGAAAAACGAGCGTAAGCAGAGCGAAAAAAAAACAGAAACAACAAAAGACAAACCAGAAAGAGACTAAGAAAAAGAAAGTGCTTAAAAAGAAAGGAGGGCAGGTGTTTGGATGCGTGGAAGGACTTGAGCAGCAGCAGTACCAAAAACACTGCCGCCGCGGTCCAGAAACCGCGTGTATGCGAGAAAACACACACACGCGCGTGTATAATACCCTCAGATTCGCAAGGACCTAATCGAATGCGACCTGTAGGCTTCTATTTATTTGCAAATGCAAATAGCTACATCAGGAAAGGACATAGGTATATAGGTGGGGGAGAATGGCACGCACGCACGCTGCTGCACGCGCGTTAAGCGAGACGCAAGTGCGTGCGTGCACGACTTTATCACCTCTGATCAGTCCCTAACTCGCTGCAAACATACCGTTAAGTTTTGAAAATTGCCAAAAAATCATTGCTAGCACTCATATCTAGGTTTATACGTACATTATTCTGGTTATTGCTGTGTCCGTTGCTTGCCTATGACTTACATCGAGCGCTCTGGAATCGTTTAGGTGTTGTGATCTTATAAGGGCACAGTCATATCGGCCGTTTCTCTTTCCGTTTGCCGGCTATTTCCGCTGCTGCTACTGCTGTGTGTCCTTGCAAACTCTCACGCTCCACACCACCGCGTCAAAAACGGGTACATTCTCTCACTCTATCTCTCTATCTCTCTCTCTCACGCACTTCTTCTTTGCTTCAAAAACACTCTGAATTTTATTTTTCGTTTTGTTTTTTCGCTTGTTTAATAAATTTACGTTGAACTCTCTTCAGATCTTGGAAGCCGCGCGGATTTTCTTTTCACGCACACGTTTTTCTATTCCATTTTTTTTCGTTTAAATCACTCGCTTATGAGAGCTGATTTCCTCTGCCCCCTCGTGCAAATTTGAGCGCGTTTTGGTCGCCGCCGTTTTCGTGGAATAGCGAGAGAGAGATGATCACACGATACCGTTATATGTCAGACGCGCGCAGCTCAACATACGGGAAAATAACGGACCGCAAGCAAAGCCAGATCCACTGTACACTTTTGACAAGAACCAAAAAAAAAACTATTTTTTAAAAGTGTACCGTTTTTTTTATGTGAAATATAAAAGGCGGAAATGCATATATATGTACGTAGAGAGTAGTATAAAGTAGATGACCCCGCACGCACACACGAAATTCACATGAGGGCCGTACACACACGACACGAACGACGAGGATGCCGCGACGGTCAAATTCACTATGAATGACACAAGATAGCGGGTGTTTGACGCGCGTTGGACCTTTGAAACATAAGCGCGCGTGATTTTAACGCGCGCCGATTTAAATTGTCGTGACCTCGACAATATAAATAGGAGGGCGAGAGATTAAAGTTGCCGAGCCGATATTGGGGGAAAAGCGCGCAGTCGTTTAATCCTGCTTCACGTGTTTTTTTTTATTGTTTTGCCTCGGTGCTCGGTGGGGTTTTGCCGAGAAATCAGCACCAACGATAACACCCGAGCTCTCGGTAATAGAAATTCGAATGCCAATCAAACACAGCAAACACTTTTCTCTCTCTCTCTCTTTCTTTATGTCTCCTAATGTCGACGTAGTGAGAGAAAACCGATGAAACAAACAAGAGAGAAACCGACTTACAGCTAGCTCAATCTAGCAGATCGTCTCTGGCAATTATATTTATTTTGTTTTCGTCAATTTTGTTCAGTTCTATTATCGCGGCCGCGATACACGTGATTCACCTCACCGTTGAACCGGTTTAGATTTTCGGTATCTACCTCGGTCTCTCTTGGATCTAAGGCCTAACAATATGGAGCTGGATATTTCAATAGCACGAGAATCGCAGCCACCAATAAATTTCGATGGAATCGCACACGACTATACACGACACGACACGACGTGAAAGGAAGGGGAAGAAACGGTGCAATGATGGTGGTGGCGGCGGCGGCAGCAGCAACAACGACGACGGCGATCCTCTAGAACGAAGACACACACGCGCGTGCTAAACACTTATAGAAGATTCGAAACACCAAAAGCCAAGAACTAAAAAAAAACTTGGAATCCCGCAGCACCCAAAATCTGGGGATTTTCATACACACGCGGTGCGAATTTTCACGATGAACTTTGTCGGCTATGCTCGCGGATTTCAACCTCTTCTCGATACTTGCTTTTTCCAAATTTTATTCCCATATAGATTTTTTTCTCTCTTTTCAGATTTCGTCGTCACACGCGCGCATCCACTCACCATTCACTCTAGCAAGTACACACGACTGTACGGCCTAATAACCGAGTGTGTGCCTTTTGCCTGCCGCCTGTCGTTTTACAACCCAGGTGCGGGGGTCAGTGATTCGATATAGTAGGGGTCGTATAAGCTTCAACGGCGCTAACTAGCGGACATTGTGTCAAACATAATCCTCTCGTATCGTGGCCCCTCAAAGTCTAACGGCGCAAGCCGCAGGCATGCCTAGTGCCTATACAGTTTCTCTATCGCGTATGACCGCCGCATAGGGGAGATATATGTGTAATTCGATTTGCCGAAGATTCCTATCGGCTCCGAATCTAAATATCATATCGGTCGTGTCAGATATCGTCTATGTTTCGGAATTGAATTTCTTCGTTACACTTTCAACGGAGTGCGCAAATACCAGCTTTTGGTCAGCTATTCATTATGAAATATGGGTGGGAGGCTCTCGTAAGCACTCGTATAGCAACGTGTCCAAAATCCCGTCATCTAAAAAATGTTCCTGCGCAAAATTCATACGCTTTTATAATAGATTTTTCTTCAATTCAGGAAAAAGAATTTTTCGGAGTTGAGAGAGAGCGTGATTATTTTTTCGTAGCCTGCGCAATATTGAAGAGACGTGTAAATATGGAGGAGTAGACCAAAGCATGCGCAGGGTCAATGCAAAATTATAAGAAAATATCTGGCGTACTGTACATACAATATGACATTTCGTATTGTTGGGAAAGCGCCGAAAGGTCGGCGTGGGGAGGGGCAATTAGCGCATTCGCGTAACTCGGTACCGATACCGATGGTGATGACCTCTCTCACGAAATTATGTAGTGTCGAATGTCATTATGTTCGTTACTGATGCAACGTTCGTTATCATTTTTCAATATTTGAACAAAACGAAAACGTTGTTTTGACATTTAGCTTGCAGTTTTCAGGACAAATTCTCTACGAGACCATTCCGAGTTTATTGCGAAAGGTTCCTTGTTGTCGCAGAGAGACTTGTCTCTAAAAATTTCAGCAAATATGCAAAGCAACGTCCACTACATCGGCTTTTGATGAGGAAGCGTGAGAGCGGTGAGACGGTACAAAGCGTTTTTTTGAATATTCTGAGGTTTGCCGTTGATATGTTAGAAGCATTTGCAAACGACCCTTCATGCTCCTTAAGGCGTTACGGCAAAACAAGGTGGGCAAAATTTTAGCTCGATAGCCTTAAAACCAGCTCCGTAAATGGCGTGACAACAGACGGACAGAGTGATGTTCCGACAGCGACCGGGTCTACGAATCGGAACTACCTATACTTCACAGCATGGCGACCGCGACTTGTCGCAAATACATACATATGTATGTCAATCGGCGTTCTATGTTTTGTTTTTATCCTGGGCGAGCAGTTCTGGGCCACTCAACTGCTCCGTAATCTACTACAAGAGCATTTTGTGTTACATATTTAAGAGTGTGAATTTCCGCGATTTTTATTTATAATACACGAAGCCTTCGGCGCTGGGAGTCGTATAATGAATGCAGCACTGATATCAGTATTTTAGACCAAGCTGTCTTAGTTCCTTGAATTAACTCTTCTTTAGAGTTAGTTGGTCCCCAAGAGTCTAACAAAGTCACATTTTCCTCCTCAATAAACGATTTAACCACCCTCGCTGCATGAATTGGGGCAAGATCATGTTGCAATATCCAATGGTCGTCTTGGTACATGACTTTTATCTTCGGGATTTCCTCTTCTAAGAGCTGCTTATAAGATGAACCGGATTTGCGACCTCGTAAGATAATCCAGTCGATAGTTCTATGATATGATATGGCTCCCCATTCCATAACGGAACCTATTCGGGAGTGATAGAGTGACAGGTACATAGGTTCCTTCCTAATATCATGATAATAGTAGGAGAACCCATCTGGACCATCCACACAAAACCGTTTTTCATCCATAAAATAAATAGTATCTGCCTCCATTGCGATGTCCCAAAGCCATCTATATTTCACAATCCGGAACTAGAACACGCTCATACACTTTGACGGACTCTCCATTAATATTTCAGAGAGCACATAATTGCGCGTCCAAAGAGACACAAATACATACCATAAATCCGTTGAGCGGCACTACTACAATTGATAATTTAAAATTTGCCATTTTTAACATAGTTCCATATTATGAATAAAATTTTGAGAATGAACATTATGTATTTTGGCGTGCAGAGCCTGAATCCGTAGCAAAATTTCGTTGCAAAACGATCAAAATTAAATAAAAATGCCAAAAACATGACTATCGATTGTAGGAATACCGCTTAGCACATTTTAATGATTAATGGCGCGTTAGACCCGCAATTATGTTTTCTATAATATTTTCATGGACAGGTTTTCGGAGAAATGTACACTTTCGGAGTTATAAACAAAAAAAAAAACGGGAAAACTCCAAAGATTTTGGGTTTTTTTCGCGGTTTTGACCCTGTTCCGCACCGAAATTTTGGTGGAAAGCTCCGGACTCAAGCTCAGCACCCCAAAAAACATAAGAAACAAAAAATAAATTCTCCACCACACTTTGCGATCTGAAATCACCTAGTTACCACACTACTAAGCCTCTTCATGAAACTGTTCTGTCTCGAAATGCTGTTAAGAAAAAATTGGTTGGCTTTACCGAACATGAATTGAGATTTATTTGGAATAATGGCAAAGCATTAAAAACAACGGAAATCTTGGAATTGGTGACTAGATCACCTGCATGTAAAATTCCAACATAATAATTACAGCAGTGCCTGATTTTTATATTTTTAGGTTTTTACGTACCTATTAAGTTATTAACAAAAAGTGGTTACTTGAAAATCAATAATATTTTCACGTTTAAGTTTTTAATGTTCTCATTAATGTGCTCATTTTCGAAAGATGGAAGTTCTCACGGATAATCCCGAAGCCACTATAGAAATCCACAGACTTTCTGCCATATTTTAAAAGTAATATTCTGTAATCAACTTTCGAAATACGATTAATTAAAAAAAATGAAATTTTGCTCTTGCGGTCCACCCAAACCTGAAGAGAGTCTTATTTGGCCCAGGCCAGGTTTTCAGTTTGACACCCCTGATTTAGACCAATCCAAAAATAGATTTACAGGAAGCATTTCATTAATGCTCTGCACAATTCTTATCTATCTATATCTTCTATATGTACAGGGTGTCCGCAAAACTTCCGCACAAACGCACCGGATTGTGATTCCTCATGTGATTTCCAGCAAAAAAGTTGCATTTTCTTGCACGACTTAAAGCCTAATATCTCCAAAGCTAGACCAGGTAGAATAGTGAAATAAAATAATTATTACAGCCAACAAATTTACCTGTAAAATAAAACTAACCACACTAAAATCCGATAATACGTTTGGTTTTTACCGAGCTTCAAAGTCAAATTTGCGCGATTTGATCTAAAAACAATCTTTTTTCCCATCTCAGTTTTCTCCAACTTCTGCCAAGGTGAGGTGCTGGTATACGATTCTTTTAAAAATTGGCGCATAGTCTCACGATCATATCTTTCTTAAATCATTTTATTCTAGCGCGATTATTTCTAACAGTTTTAATACCTTAAGTGCAGAAAACTGGGGTTAATTTTGGCTCGATTTCGACATTATTTGAATAGATTTTTCCAGATCTTTAGGGGCAGTCTGAATTGAATTGTATTGAATTCGAGCTAAAATTAACCCCAGTTTTCTGCACTTAACGTATAAAAACTGTTAGAAATAATGGAGCTAGAATAACATGATGTAAGAAAGATATAATCGTAAGACTATGCGCCAATTTTTAAAAGAATCGTACAAGCACCTCACCTTGGCAGAAGTTGGAAAAAATTGAGATGGAAAAACAGATTGTTTTTAGGTAAAATCACGCAAATTTGACTTTGAAGCTATGTAAAAACCAAATCTCTCATCCGATTTTAGTGCAGTTAGTTTTATTTTATAGGCAAATTTGTTGTCTATAATAATCATTTTATTACACTGTTCTAGCTGCTTCAGCTTTGGAGATATTAGGCTTTGAGTTGTGCAAGAAAATGATTTTTAAAAAAAATTTTAAATACCTGTGGCAGCTAAAGGGTTAAGCTTAGGGGGTATGTTCGGTACAACTTTTTTCCTGGAAATCAACTGAGCAATCACCCTGTATATGTACAGAGCATGATAGCGACTGACTAGAATGGGAAACAAACTTGGGAACTTCCCCCTCCAGATGCGCCCCCTCTCACCAATCTACCCGCCCAACTCACCGCTCAGAAGTTGTTTTTTTTTCAAATAAGTAAGTTTCTCTGGCGGATCCTGTGCATGCATTTTGATTTGATTTTGCAACACCACCATTACGAGTGTGTTTTAACTACAATTCTAAGCAAATCAATGAAAAGACTCGGTTAACCGAAAAACCGGTACTTTGAGCCCGGCTCAAACCAGACGGTCTAACTGGCTTTGTAAAAAAACGAGAAAACCCCAAAACCGGATTATGGCCCGGTTTTTGACATCCCTACTCTTTAGTATTCATTTAAAGGGCCAAATTGTTTTTTTTTTATTAAACGGCACGTACTATCTGGAGAAAGCTATAGGACTAGTACTTTTTAGAGCTTCAAGATGAACTTTTCAAAATACAACAGTGCATAATTTCCTTATGAAAATAGAGATTAGGGGAGTTGATCAATACTCTTTTGTATTGATAAATAATTTAGTTTTAATTAAGACGAACATGGGTGCAAAACCGATATTCTTAGTATTTATGTCGAACACAGTTCTTGTACTGTGTCGATCCTTTTTCCTGAAATTTTCCTAAAAAAGGAAAGAATGTTAAAACGACCACGATCTGATTCGAAGTGATTTTATTGAACAAGTAAAAGGGTTTATATACTAAATACAAAAACTACTTAACTATTCAAAAAACGTCTAAACTATGTTTCGGTTACAAATCTCAAATCAAATCTCAAAATCTCAAATGATGAAATGGAATATTAGTATCCTTTCAGGAAAGATACCACCATACTCACCTGATCGAGGAAATACAGCAATATATACAAATGCATCAATATGCTCATTATATATGCAACACGTATTGAAGACACGGTCGCAAAAGTAGTACAAAAATTTACGCATCAGACGGTCATGATATCCTTCGTGAATTACAATATAAAAATTTAAACTGAAATTGTATTGGGAATTAAACAGAAGTGATCAGAATTGTTTGGTTTACTGACCGAAATTCCACCAAATATTAAAAATTACAACGCCTAACCTACATGGGTGGGCATAATAAATTTTTATTAAGTGATGCCTACACCAACGCGTCACGAATTTTCCGGTACGAATTCGCGCCGGAAAATTCGCGGCACATTTTTTAATGCCCGAACAATTCGCTGGGTACTGTCAGCTCACAGCTGATATCATGTTGTTGCCTTAGAAAAGGTATTAGATTTATGTAAGGAAAGGACTTAGACATGATAGAGAATAACTACAACAACTCTCTCTCTCTCTTGATTACCGTAACTCCTAGTGGAGCATGGTGCGTTGACGACTACTCTGTGTAGTCATCAACGTTACAAAGACAACTGAATTCGGAGTGTGATACGGTTGTCAGCCATACCACTTCCTAGTCGCATTGTTAGTTTATTATTCTACGATAAGAATATTTCTTATCATCCGAATAATAAACTTGCGACGAGTCGTGCCGAGTTTGGAAACTCGTTTCTCTATGAGTCTTTATTTCACAGAGTGGCGACCGAACGATCACGGCCACAGAGCACAACTACAACAACTGGCCAAAGACAATTATTTAGACATTTACAATCTTGCTGCAATTTTCGTGCACTATATCAAAATGTCGCGGCATCTTTACTTATTATGTAAAAGCGTAAGCGGAAGAAATCAACGTGAAATTCGACATTTTACCTCTCCATGTCTATACTTATTCTAAAGATAAAATCATTGACATGCGCAAATTGATAGAAATATGCAGTGCAGTAGTCTGGCTGGTCTAGCGGTTAGTGCGCGCACCTTCGGTGCACAGGCTCATGAGTTCGAATCTCACCGTGTTCCATTGTGTTTTTCGAACTCACGAGCTTGTGACAGACTATGGTCTCACTCAGATGTTAAACGAGTACCCATTTATGGGGATAAATAACACTGCTGAGCGTGATGCTGATCTCATTACCTCATCAAAAAGCAGATAAGATCTTGGAAATAGGATGTCACTAACACATCCTGCGGCCTTAGTCCAATGCTGGATTGTCGCGCCTGTTATTTATTTTTTTATGCAGTGCAGTACAACCTTGTTATACCGTACCCTAAAAAAAAGTTGCGGCAGTGTTCGATTTGATAGTTTGAATTGACTATCGCGTACACAAAAACTCTTACATCTTATCTTGTGCCCGTCGAATGGTTAGTCTTATCGTATAGAGAAGACACAAACAGAGCCGTGCGAAGACAATTTGGCGCCCAGGGCAAAATTTTGATCAAGGTGCCCTCAATGAAAATTTTTACTTATTGTCGTAGAACATGTCGCACATGCTTTGGAATTCCATAAGCTGCCGTCCAAAAACAGATCCATAATTTTTCTCGGCCATTTTATGTATTTTTTTCAATTCCCCGGTCTTTTTATATTTTTCACGATGAAATGACCGGGCATTCGAAAAATAATACACAAAACGGCCGAGAAAAATTATGGAACTTGTTTTCGGATTCCACGACAGTAAGTATCCATTTTCATTGAAAAAATTGCAGCGGAAAACAATTTTATTCTCGAGGTGTATCCAGGCCTTAACCCATTTTATCCCATGGTATGATCCAGACACGGGAATGAGTTTTCATTTTCAGAATTTGGATGTTAGGGTCTAATTAAGAAAATTCCGATTAGATTTTGCTTTTTGTAAATCAGGGGAGGTCAGGGGCACTGGTGCATTTTTGCACCAACGGGATGATATGTGAACAAAATATACATTTTTTTAATTCACAAAATTTATTTAGAATGAAGAAAAAAGCATTGGAAATACAATAGATACATAATAAATTAATTCAAATAGGATGGAAAATTTGGAAACATTTGGAATGTAGATGTACTTTATATTTATTGCAAATAAAGAATATGTGTTTATGGCATTTACGGCAACTTCTCCGTGTTTGATGGCTTTATGTGATCAACTTGATCTCCTCAAACAGCATTAGGCACATGGAGAGTGGCTGAGCTATGTCCTTTTTCTACCTTGAGAAGGGGTTGAACGATACTGGGGCGAAAATCTTTGGTGTATTATGGATACATTCTCGATATAACGTCGACAAACGGAATGGAGTTTCTATGCTTTTACCATTGGTGCCACCAATGCGTTGGTAAGCTGGACCATGTATGAGGATTACTCGGAAGCGACTGAAATGAAAATGCTACGCATGTCAGTTGGTGTAACCAAAATGGACTACATCAAGAGTAGCTACATCCGAGGCAGCTTGTCCATAGACCAACCAATCACCGAAAAGCTCAAAGACCGACAAATGGATTGGTATTGCCATGTTCAAAGGCGTCCGCCTATGTACCCCGCAAAGAAAACGATATCAATGGACGTTCCACTTGATGGAGAGTTAGACAGAAGAACACCTGGATGTGTCAAATGAAAAAGGAACAATAAAGCATTCGTCTCGGCGATGACATGATCCAAGATAGAGCTGCCTGTAGAAATATGCTGAGATATTACCGCCAAAACGGGCGATGTTCCTACACCGCAGGTCGAGCAACGCGAAGCCATGGAGCGGTATAAAGAACGAGGCAAGGAAGAAGAAGATGACGTGTGGCATCGGCAATATATCAACTTTTTTTTCTTCCGGTTGTATCTTTTTGCTGGCTGCATAGGTTCTACTCCGAAAGAGTTCGATGCAACCGCGACCACCGAATTATCATTCCATAGCTTCAATTTCAGCTACCGTTACTAACCGCTTACGGTACACTTTTGCCATTTCTCGGGCACCCTAGACAAATACACTGAACTCTCCGAAATTTAACGTGCATTTACGTGTAAAAAAGCTTACACCCTGGACAGACGATTGTAGTTAAACATACTTGAGTTAATGATATTTGAATTCAAGCATGTTTAAAGTCGTCTAGTGACACACGGCTAAAATACTTAATTACATTTGAACTGTCAAAAGAAAATATTTTACTAATTAGAGTCCGGATTTTCATGCAATTGTTTTTAATAGTATAAATTGTTGGTTTAACTATTTATTTATATTTTTTTTTATAGTCGAAAACTTGTTATTGCATTTATAATTTTATAAGAGGTATAATAAAATACAGTTCGCGTTTTGCTTTTTTGCTCTCTAAAGTAGTAATAGTCTGTTATGTTAGAAATAGAATGGAAACAATGCATTTTAAATGGGTGGCAGCTTATTTTTTTTTTAGGTGAGTTTACCCATTTAAAATGCATTGTGCTGCTTTCTTCGGCAGCATTCAACGTGTCGAATTCTTGAAATATATTAGACGCGTTGAATGCTGCCGAAAAAGGCAGCACAATGCATTTTAAATGGGTGACATCATGTACATGTACAAAATAGCCTTTGGACTCTCAGTTTCAAAGATATCAAATAAATCAAGTTTTAGTGTTGAGTTAATAAATAAACACCACACAAACTTTTTTTCTCTCTGTTTATTACAGGCACTTATATTAATATTACAATAATTGTCGAGCTTAGAACTAGAATTATATAATAGCAGTTTAAACAAAAAAAAAAATAGAAGTGATTAGATCCGTTCTAATTTGATTCTGTAGGATTATCCATGAAGAAAATTTACGTTGCACTGGAGACTGGACTGTTCTGCAGCTAAAAATAACACACGTACGAAGCTAATCACATATGTACATACATATGTACATACATATGTATGTATATTGTGCTGTTTGTTGATGCTGCACAAAAAATCGGCTCCTTAAGTTACAAGCTAGGAATGTCATCCTACCGCCAAATTGTCCGCTTATTAGTGAGCTGAAACAAATTGTGTTCGATTCAAAATGCTTAAAATTAATTATATATTATTATTTTTACCTTTTTAAGGACGGATTCTGCCATTTTTCGCTTAAAATTTAGCATGTCGTGACAGCCCAAATCAGCTGTTACTTCCAGAATTCCAATATTTTTATAGTAGTCGAGACCGGAATACACGACGAGTAAACATCATTAAATTTAAATGACGTTTTGATAATGATATTTAAATTAAGTTGTTCGAGTATCATCAAGTGAATGAGCACAGGACATACGCATTAGTTAAACATAATCAGGAGTTAATTATGTTTAACTCGTGTCGTCTGTCTAGGGTGTTATATTTCAGCTGCCGTCACAAACTTTTAACGGTACATTTCGCAGTTTTATTTATTTATTTTATTTAAACGGACAAATGTCCTTTAGTAACAATTGTAGATTATAATGCTTAACATAAGTGACTAAAATTAAATTTATCCTAACTTACTAAAGATTAAAATTCTGATTATAATTAAAAACGTTATATTTAAAAGAAAAGAAGAAACAGTAAAAATCTTGTGCAAATTTTAATAAAGGGAAAAAACTGTAAAATATAATATTGATAAAAAACTTAATTAAACATGCTAAATATATAGCGCTTAACCAATTCTTTATTAGTATTTAATACATCCAAACGATTATTAACCAAATTACCTCTAGCTTTGAGTCTTTCAATAGGCGAATTTATTAAATAATTACAGCGAAAGTACTGTATATAAAAAAGGTCTTGGTTCCTTGTATTTCTACTGGGTACTCTAAATGATATTCCTTCTAAAATTTCCGGGGCATCAATGATTCCATTTAGTAAATTCACTAAAAACATTATGTCATAGTAACATCTTCTACTCTCCAGAGAATTAACA
The DNA here is from genome assembly GCA_949715475.1 of Microchrysa polita. Taxonomy (NCBI): domain Eukaryota; kingdom Metazoa; phylum Arthropoda; class Insecta; order Diptera; family Stratiomyidae; genus Microchrysa; species Microchrysa polita. The sequence goes on along the minus strand of OX454422.1, from coordinate 15,834,957 downwards.
TTAAGTAAAGATTGTATTTCATAATAGTTAATATTATCATAAGTTAAATTCATCTTATAGCCAATATATCTTAGGAATCTATGTTGATTTTTTTCAATTTTTCCAAGGTTGGATTCCAGACAACAGACATGTATTCTAATTTCGATCTAACCAAACAAAAATATAATGATTTTAGTGCATGTACGTTTCTAAAATCTATAGAGTTCCTAATGATAAAACCCAACATACGACGCGCGTTCTCAGTGATATAATTTATGTGTTCCGTAAAATTTAAACACTGATCAAACATAATTCCAAGGTCTTTAATAGAATTCGCTTGCAATAACGGAACACTATTGATAGAATAAGTAGGTGAAAAATTTGTTGAAAATCTATTAAAGACAATGAAATTACACTTTGATAAATTAAGCTCTAACTTATTATTAATGCAATATGTGTAAAATGCATCTAGATTACGTTGAAGTGTTAAAATATCATCGACAGTATTAACACTCTTGAAAATTTTGCAATCATCCGCGAATAGTAGAAATTCAACGTTATGAAACACATTAATTATATCATTGATGAAGATGAGGAAGAGTAATGGACCCAAATGTCATCCCTGAGGAACACCTGATGTGGGAACTATTGACTTAGATAGATTGTTTTTAATATTCACAATAAGGGACCGATTTTTAACGTAATCATTCAACCAAGATAGTATCGAACCAAAGAAACCGAATTTTTCCAATTTTTTAGAAAGTATTGAAAAATTTATCTTATCAAAAGCTTTGGTAAAATCTGTATAAATGCAATGAACTTGATCATAGTTATTAAAAGCTTTGTAGATATATTTTTCATAACACACAAGGTTTGTGGCTGTTGATTTCCCTGAACAAAATCCATGTTGATTTGAAATAATTAAAGGTCGAACTAATGGAGTTAACAAATCGGTAACCAAACTTTCAAAAATTTTAGGAATACATGAAAGTTTATTTATCGGTCTGTAGTTTGTTATGTCAGCTCTATCACCAGATTTAAAAATTGGAAAAACAAAACTCATTTTCCATTTTGTAGGAAACTGCCCAGTTCTTAGAGATTTATTAAAAAGTGTTAAAAGTGGAATTATTAAATTAGCTGCACAGTTTTTAATAAAAATTGGAGGAAGTCCGTCCGGCCCTGAACTATTAGAATCATCTAAGTCTTCAAGTTTTTTAATTAATGATTGAGCATCAATAGAAAGGTGCGATAAATTAAACGAGCTATTAGATAGAGGAGGGTCATACAAACTATTCCCAGTGGTATAAACTTTTGAAAAATTTTCTGCAAATAAATTTAGAATCTCTGTGATGTCGGAGCTACTATGACCATTAAAAAACAATGTGTTTGGTAAGCCACTATCAGCTTTTAAGGAATTTACATGGTTCCAAAAGTATTTAGTATTATTAGGAACTTGTGACTCAATCTTATATATGTAACGTTTGTAATCAAGCCTAGATTGATATTTACATAATGAACGAATAGAAGAAAAGTAATTGTAATCGGTTAATTCACCGGTTGATTTATATATCATATGAGCAACTTTTTTCTTGCTAATCAAATCTTTTAGTTCTGCGGAAAACCAAATCGGAAAATTAACTCCATATAATTTAACTTTTGGGACATATAGTTCTACTAAATTGTTTAAAAAGTTATAAAAAGAATTTACTGCATCTTCCATAGACATATTATGTAAAATTGACCAATCATATTCAATAAATAAAAATTTACATTATCGAGATTAGCTATTTTAAAATTATAGATACGTTGTGCGGTATTAGTATGTACATTACGATTTTTACATGGCAAACAAACTGCAATTTCGAGAGCAGGATGGAAAGCGTCTAATGATAAAAGTGGATCATTACGGAGACTCTAGACAAACAAAAAGAACTTTTGGAGATTCTGCGTGCAATGACCATCCAAACACAATTTCAAATGACTCGTTGCTACATTTTGGCAATAGTAGGAAAATAATATGTATCAATTTATCAGTACCCATATCATCCCATTGGTGCAAAAATGCACCAACGTTTTTCTTATCAAGATCATTGCTACAAAAATAATAAAATGTTATTGAATCTATTTTTTATGTAAACTTTTGAAACTTTAGCCTCTGCACTGAAAGTCGGTTTCACCGGTGGCTAAATATTTTTAATTTTTTTTAAACTCGTTCAAAAAAACTTGCTTTTTTTAAATTGTTAATTAAACTAACCAAATATCAAAATCAGGAAATCAAAATCAAGTTATGTCAACTACATACCAAACAATATACAGTGAAACCTGTCTAAAGAGACCACTGTCGGTTCCCGGAAAAAGTGGTCGCTATTAGAAGTGTTCGCTTAATAAGGGTAATAAACTTAGGGAACAAATTCATCAATTTAGAAGCAATGTACAACTGTTTTCCTGAATTATAGCTAACGTGAGAGATTTCAAAGCCACTATCTTCTCAAGAAATCTACGAGCTAAATTTCCATCCAGAATTGGACAGAGCAACTTAACTTCCTTGACAGGAGGTGCCCTGGATATTTTTTACTGGTACATTTAGTAAAGATAGGTGAAAAACGGAAAAAATCCGAAAATGAGCGGTTTTTTTCGATTTTGCCCTGTTCCGCAACGAAATTTTGGTGGGAAGCTCCGGATTCAAACTCAACGAAAAAGGAAACATAAAAAACAAAACAAAATTTTCTCCACCACATTTTGTAATCTGAAATCTCCTAATGACTACACTATTGGTCTTTGATGAACAACAATAAAATCAGCAGCTGTATCACGACCGAATGATGGCTACAAAAACTATGAAACTAAATCTGATTGGACATATTTGCTGTTGCTGCTTACTGCCCATAATCTATTATTCGCGTAACGTAACGACTTACATTTTCTGCGGCCTTATGTTTTTTTATGAGTTAATACCGTTAATTGCTGAATTTATTAAGAAAATTTGCAAAAAAAAGCATACAAAATCCAAAAGATAAGCACATATTTGTACTTGCCTATGGTCGCTTTATACGGGCACATCGCATTTTTTATGGTCGCTAATAGAGGTGGTCGTTTAAGAAGGGTAAAATTTGTATGGACAAATGAGCGATGTAGTGGTCGTTGGTCCGACAAACAGGTGGTCGCTTAATCTTTAATACGGGGAACAAATGTATGGAATTGTATGGAAACGAATTCCGTTCCCGAAAAAATCGGTCGTTTTGAGAGGTGGTCGCTTAATACAGGTGGTCTTTTAGACAGGTTTCACTACATAAAAAAATTAAATTTTTGTTTTCATTGTATGTTTTTAAAAAAAAAAGTTGCTGGTGCATTTTTGCCAGTGGGATGATATGGGTTAATATTACAACTGTAATTTGGCAAAATCCAAGGCAATTTGCAGAAGTACATATATCGTATTTACGAATCGGTATTCGTCTGTATGTTTCAAAGTTCAAACTCTGCATTATGGTATCCTTTTCAAGGTAGATTTTCAGTAACATAACCTAATTATAATAACTGTTAAGGCCCAGTTAAAATGGTTAAAACGCGAAGACAATCATAGCAGTTTATAAAGTTGCTATCAAATTAACCCTTAAATGCATAGCGTACCATATATGGTACATGGCTAGATTCCTGTAAAAGTCTAGCGATTAATAAATTTTTGATTTTTTTTACTTTTTCCCAAAGTAGACAAAACGAGCTTTCATATAAATTCAATTTTGGCTTCCCGAAGCTTTCCTTGAATTGTCTGTGCGTCGTCAAAGTGGACGAACGTTATTTTTTGTGGAACTTGAAAAACTATTCTTTAAAGCTAAAAAAAATGGCGAAGTATACCATTATTTGGAAAAGGAAAAATACTGGTGAGTATATTGGAATGTGTTCTTGAGAATCTTTTGAGATTTTGGCCAGAAAAAGTTACTAAAGCTATTGTTTTCACCGATTTTGAAACGTACCATATATGGTACACCATGCATTTTGGCATATTCAGAAATATCTATCCATACATTCCGATCGTTCTTTGCTGATGAAATTATTCTCCTTTAGTCTTGGGTATGGCAGGATATGTTCATAAAATTTGAATTATCAGCTCTTTCAATATTATGGTGCGTTTTATTGGGCCAAGAACAGGTCCAAATAACATAAATTTTCATACAAATTATGTCACCAATCCATTTTTCCAGGACATTTACTGTCATTTTTATGAAAGCTAGGTTAATCAGTCCTGTTCAGGATCCAAGGAAACGGAGCTGTCATAATTGATTTAGAAGGATCGCTTTTGTCATTTTGTTTTCTACAGTACACCGGTTAGGGCTTAGTGTTTCTGTAGCTGCTTCTTATAATCCCAGTCTTAGCTGGCAAGTATACTGAAAAAATTGGTCACATCTTTTCTTTTATCCCTAGGATACGTCACTAAAAAACTGAGCTTCCATACTTGACATCTTATATAGATACTTGGACTTTCACCAGGACTCAAGAAGCTGCGCCTTGATATCCAATTTCTTAAACCATTTGATTATGACAAGTGAGTCCACGGCCAGGATCCTCAGAAAATGAGCTATGATAAGTCAAAAGTCTCCAGATATACGTTTAACAGTGGAACATGTTTATAAGGAACTTTTATACAGAAGATTTATTTTATAACGAAATTTAATCGCGCTAATAGCATGATGATTACATCACCTAAACCCATGTACAGAGCTAGACGGCACGCAAAGTCCAAAATAATCTATTCCATCTTTTTTTTGTAGAGGAGGAAGGGGTATATGAGTCAGATCTGGCGTGCTTTTAATATTTTGTAAGAACATCTGACAACTACCACTTGACACACATTTGAATTTTTCGCGACATTCTATCAAAAGATATGGCTAAATTTAGGTTTGTAGGGGATGTAGGAGTAGTAAGACCTACTCCACTTTCCATCAACTTCCAGGATATGTCACAAATAGGCACGATACAAATTTCAATAAGGAATAGGAAACTAATCACGCACCAACTCGAGCTACCTTTTCAAAAACTTAATATTCGCGATTTTCTATGGAAATTACAACCTTTCCTTTAATGAAGACGAGTTCATTATATCGAGTTTCCACTATAATTTCGATCAAAACTCTCAATAATCATTATCCTTTCTTTTTTGCTCTTTCCTTACTTAAGTAAGAGGCAGATTAAATAAAATTTGAAAAATGTCTTTCATTTACACATTAATGCCTGAATGCATGGTGTACCATATTTGGTACACAATTCAAATTCTACTATTTTCGCTTTTCTGGGAAAACGGGTTATTTCCTGGGAAAATAAAGGTTGATTCCGTGTTCAGTGACTGATTTTACATAAGGGGAGGTCAGTTACGATAGTGGGTTCAGACCCCATGCATTTAAGGGTTAAATTAAAAATCGTGAATATAAAAAATTATCGATTTCATGCCATTTGTGACAAAATACGAAATACCAACGCCCTTAAAACAAGCCATTATTGTAAATCATATAAAACCCATTGAAGCTACAGTCCCTGTAAAGAATAGACATGAATTTAAAAGAGAATAACTTTGGTGGTCCTTATTTTGTTACAACGAAGGACATTGGGAAAAGGACATCCCATCTACGGGGAGATGACGAAAAAAAAAACAAACAAACTTTGAATTATTCCGAAAAATGGAACATGGAACAAAGTGTGCAACAGAAACAGAATCATTATCGGCATTATCGGAGCACTGAGCTCGACAATATTTCAAGTCTAGATCATCGGACTTAGTAAGTCTTCAATTTCATTTGCCAATCCTTAACCAGTTTTCGACATCGATTCGGCAAAACAAAGAAATCTGTCTACGAAGGAGCGTTGACCATCATCAGAAATTTTGACTTATCAAACGATTTCGCTCATTTACTCTTTATGCGATACGTCTGGTGTACAATCGAATGAAATGGCAAAGTATTTCGCATCGTGAGCTTCTTTGATAATTGGATTCTTAATTTCCTATCCTAAGCGAGTAATTACTTCATTTTGAATGTTATTAGAAAATTATGTAATTTTTCGACCAGAAGGTCTAACATAATTGTCTTAATGATGACGGATTTCAGGATCATATTTTGCTATCAAATCGATAGTTTTGACTCACTGATAGACTACGACTTTCTCTTCAGTTTTGAATCATTTGCGAGATGACTTAAAAAGTGAATGTACTCGTATTAACACTTTTTCTTTACAATTCCGATGTTCATGTAGTGGACGCCCTTTGTTGACTTTCAAACTAGCTTCCTATCTGTTTCTTTGGTCGCCATTTTGTGGTCGGAATACATTCCAAGTTTGAGCTTATCCTGCGCTCCCTAAGGGGTGCGTCCCACCGGTTAAGAATCACTGATCTATACAATACTGAATTCGTGCATGTGTGGCAGTATGCCGATGATATGCAAATCGCTACGAGCATACGCAACGTAGATGACTGTCTGAAGTTGCAATTGAAATTTATAAAAGCTGCAAATTTTGTGCCAATAATATTTAAAATTGAATTGTTAGTAAATGTAAAAAAAATTGCGTGTATAAATTGAAAAGTCCACTCTCAAAGGATTTCTGAAATTGAAAAAAAAAATACGTTACGGCGCCCCCTTGGAACACGGCGCCCGGGGCGAGTGCCCCCTTCGCCCCCCTCTTCGCACGGGCCTGGACACAAAGCTTGAACATTGTTTTGTGGCTGTTTTGAATTGATTTTTTTAATTAGCATTGTTACGCCAAATTTTGCTTGGTTGCGCCATCGTATGAAATTGCTTAATAATTTTTAGTAGAACCCTTACGTGATTCCATACGATGGCGTAACCAAGCAAAAGATGGCGTAACTATGCAATGTAAACATTAAATTCAATAGAATATTCATGCTTGTATGTAAGTAATCTGGGACAAATGCAACGCTGAGCGATCATACCAACGATCTCTACGAACACAAACTTTTAGGCAATTTATCGCGCAATCTGAAAAGACAGTCTCACGGTCCACACAACACAACACGACATAGCGAAAATTTTCTATTTTCTGGAAGATGGACATCCATTGCTACTTTCGCTGAAGAATGACCGTCACAACCACAGCATGAAGAATGCCCACGGGTTTATGTACAAAAATCAACAACAGAAAACACGTGATTGTCACCACAGGTCATGACGGATTGTCCCATAAATTGCATGGCGAAATGTTCCAGACGTCCAATCAAAAAATCGAATCCGATAGTCACATACACCTTCCCATTTATCTCGCAATCAAAAAATCTCTTCAAACGATCGGATAGGGTCTGTGGTGTCCATAAAGTATCTATAATGCACACAAAGCACAGTGAGCACAAAAACCATCGATCGCCATATACAAAGTGATCGCCTTTACATGATTCTAAAGGACGACACCTATCACTTTCATTGCACTGTCGCTTGGTTTATTTAGAAGGAATTTACTTTTTGAAGAAAGGTTTGGGCGTTAATTATCGGTTAGGCAGTGTCACATTGTGTTATCGGTACAGAATTGATGTTTCAACAAGAGTTCGTATTGAACTTTTCGGGAAAGTGACTGTCGCCTTGAAAGTCACCGCCATTGGGCGACTGTCGCCTTAGATGATCCCAAAATGACGAAAATGACTATCGCCAGTGTCAACTGCGTCGCCTTACCGAATGTGGACTCAGGATATAAAGACAACAGCATGAAAAAATGAGCTGCCTTGATGATTTCTTCTTGGTCGATTTTCCATACGGAGAAGTTTACTACGCGCTAATCCTTTCAAGAGATGTCTTCATAATTTGGTGGCTGGCCGTTTTCCAGTTCTTATTGCGCTATGGTTGGAAACCATATTCAGGGGAGAGAGGAATACGCTAAACCGATCAAACAAAATAGGCAAAAACTACTGATAAAATTAGCTGTTTCTTCTGGTCAATTTCGAAGATATGGAAATAGCAATTCAGTTATTTCAGGCGGAAGTCTTTCAGTTTCGAGTGGACACTGATGAGACCATGGTGAGTCTATATCAAAAGTGATCGACGTCAGAGAGTATATTTTCGGTCGCCCCGGAGAACGTTATTCTCAGCGTTGCATCGTTGAATCTGTAATTGCTTGTGGAGGAGGATATGTAATATATGGTCTGGGCGACATCTCGCTGACCAGACGTGCAGCATTAGTTTTCATCGAAACGACCGGGCAGTCCCCGGGGATTGACTTCACATCGCCACATCAATGAAATCCTTGCAGTACATGTGGTACCTTACGCAGATTTTATCGAGCATTATATCCAGTTGTTGCAGGATAATGCACGGCCTCATGCTGCTCATGTGGTGACCCAGTATTTACAGGACGACGGCATTCGTACGACTGGCCGTTACGATTTCTGGAAAAAGGATTGCAGATTCGGTCGTTTCAGGCCAATATATGGAAAGGAATGGCATCATCGATATTTGTCGCCGCAGATACTGAAATCTCTCCATAGGCTGCAATTCGATCACTTGATTCGGTGCTGACCACATCAAGAACTAACAATCGCGTTGGCGCGGCGGGTTTATTTTGGATTTCGCTAGATGCAAATTGGCATACGTTCCTGAAAGGAAAAAGGTACGTTTACAAATATCAGTCTCAATTATATCAGAGGACATCAATGCGTCCAAGGGACCAGGAAGAAATCATTGTGCATACGCAAATTTTACTACAAACCGTTGTTGGACCAGGGCCAGTCAAAGTAGCTTCTAGTACATCAGAGGTGACTCTCAGGATATTCAAAAACGGTTTGGTGAGTCGGTACCAAGCGTATTCGAATGTCCTGAGGGTCGTCTCTTGTTTATTTGAAGTCCTTTCAAAGTATCCTGAATAAATTTGAAACGCCTCCTTCGTTTAATCCACGACTTTTCCGCAATCTTTTCAAGTAGATTTAATTATTGTACTAGATTCATATGCAATGCATTGAGCCGCTGTATTGAAATCCATTCCGCACAATGTATGTCAGCAAAAACGTACGACGCGACCCCTTCATTCAATACACACTTCGCACCGCGAACCGAACTTTACCGACGAAACGAATGCATTGTCGTCGTTTCGTTCTACCTAAAACATTGACGTTTCTCTTTCTTATACCAATCGGACGTACACCCGCAAAAACTCTGGCACCGAATCACGAAAAAGCCTGGATCGGAAAAACGGCTCGCTCGCTCACAACTATCCCTTATAATTGTCGCTGTCGCGGTTGTGTTTTAAATCGTAATCGCCTGTTCGGAATATCGTCCTGTGTACACCAGTGAATTGTGCTCGGTCGGTTCGTCGTGCGTGTGATCGCGTCGTCGGTGTTGTGCCTACCACGTAAAAGCAGAAGCGAGCAAAACGCGACATACACACGCACACGGGGACTCACAAACAGAACAACAGCAGCATCGCGTTTTTAGCATCCATCCCCCGGAGTGTATTAGCAGAAAAAATCTGCAAACGACAACGCAATTTCTCATGTAAGCGCCCCGCACCGAAGCCTTCGTGCGAGCGAGTGCGTGTAGTGTGCCCCGCATAGCACCCCCGCGGGGGCGCTGTGTCGTGAATGCAAAAGAACGAGTCGCAAGATTTGTCAAAATAGAAAATTTGAGTTTTATGCAGTTTGTGTGGGTGTGTGGAGAGGGAAAAGGAGGAGTCCTCGAGATTGGCATCGGTTCGAGGCTCGATGGTCCTTCAGCCAGGGAAGGCTTAAATGGTGTAACGAGGACGCGTATTGTGTGTGTGTGTTTGTGTGTGGTAATTTGCATTCGACCGACTTTCTCCCCGCTGTGTACGATGTTGCGTGAGTGCGTTCAATTGGCACTGTGCATTGTCTCGAAATGACAGCGGCCGGATGACAAACATCTGTCACTTTTCGCCTCTGTGTGTTTGTATGTTTCTTTGTTGTCATGAATGTGGCAGCACTGTCCGCAATGGCAGCAGCCACAGCCAATTCACTTTAAGAGCAGCAACCGCTCCGTGCTCCTTTCCATCTGCCCGAAAGGACGACAACGGACAAATTTCGTGTAAATACACGACACGAATCACTCTTTGCAATCACACACAGAATTTGTAAGTGAGGCCCGCTCGGGCTCCTGTGAGAAGTACCATTTTGCCCCGAATTTTGCATCTTTTCTCGTTGCGTCGCTGTCGCGGTGTGTTTTGATATGTGTGCTGCTGATTGACGCACTGCGGACACGGTCAACATATCGCTTCGTGCCGCACAGGACGTGCTTTTGACGGTGGATCGCCGTTGATCCGATTATTGGGGTCTGGGTGCCTGACGGCGTCGTTGTTGTGACGTTTCTCGCATCGTGCTGCCTGGCATGCAGCAGCAGTCGTCGTCCTCCTCAGGCCGAATATCGATCGATTCGAATGTGTGCATGTTGTGTGTGTGGTGTTTTTTTTTGACGATGCATTTTGTGTCCTCAATTCGTGTTTCATGTTTGTTTCCTTTTCCCCAGGTTCGGCTAAGATCCTTTCTCTCCAGACGTACCAGCAACAGCAGGCATTTCTCTCGCTTTCTCTCTCTCTCGCTCGCTCGTTGTCTTGCAAGCCGTCTGTCCATCACGTCCCGTTAGTCGTGTGGACTAGTGTGCACAATAACAGGATCTCTTCACCGACACATCATCACATCGCTACCCGTCGCGGCGATCCCAAACTGTGGTCCCGCCGTAACATCCAGCGGAGCTGAACGACGACGACTCATCCTCCTCCATACCGGCCCCATTCCCGACAGTAATCAACACAACGACGACGTCAACAACAACCGGAAATTCTAACTGTGATATTTGACATTTCGGGCGGAACGGCGTTAGTGCCGCCTTGGAAATTGCCAGCGGAAGAGCGTCGTCGCCGCCGGCGTCGTCGTCATCATCATCCCGACAGCAAACCGAAGGACTTGTACGTCGACGGCGACGACGTGGAAGACAACAACGGCCTCCATTGGATCGTGCCGTCAATAGTGACGACGATCATAACAACAACAAAAACGACGAATCGTCGTCGTCATCAACGATTGCGATCCTTGAGCCGGCCGGCCGCCGCTTGCCAATGAACCCGTTCGCAGGCCCCAATGCAGGAACAGCAGATGGCAGCTGCGGTGGAGCCGGAACGGACAAGGACAATACATCCGGCACGAGCGGCGGCGGCAGTAGTATGGACAAGAATGGATCGGGCGATGGTGGCGGCGGCGGCGGCAATCACTTTTCCAGCTTCATGTTGCGAAAGTCCAGCGACTACTACAATTCGCCGGCGTCGTCGTCATCGCATCGTTTGCAATCGTCAGGTAAGTGTTGCGAGTGTGTGGGTTAGAAATGTCAAAAAAATGAGAGAGAGGGTCACCGACCTCTCCACTCCACTCACCTGTCAATCCGATCCATCAGATTTTTGTTTTGATTTTACAGTTAGCCTCGCCTAACGGAGATTTTTCGCCTGACACGCGTCAGTACGTTCGTACACTCGATGCGCAACGGACACACAGACAGACAGTTCGAGGACAATTTCAAATCCTTTTTCATTCCAATTCGTTTCAATTGTTTTCCCCTCACGATTTTCTTACGTGTTTTTGACACACGCGGGCGTGTATATTCCTCTCCTTTGTACATTTCTCCCCCAAACGGGCATCGGTCGTGTGTGTCGTGCCGTGGTGAATCTCTCCTCCGGCTCGTCGGTTCTTTGTGAGAAGGTGATAACGGTAAACGTTGCCGTTGCTCCGTAGTCATGGTGAAAATTTCCCTCTTTTTCCCGAAAACGATCAACAATATGCCGTTTGTCAAGCGTGTCCTGATGGATCGGGGTATACTGGACAGGACAAGTAGGGGCACAGCAAGTCGCAGCAACGCAATTCTCCATACACGAATCTAACCTCCTTCCTCTCTCTCTCTCTTTCTCTCCTCAGACGAGCATCTGTACAAAATGGCCCCCGAAGCGGTCGATCCGGCCATTCTAAGTCGCGGCTCATTGTCAATGCGTCGCTACACGCGCTCAGCACTTTTACTGTTACGCGGCGACGAAATGTCACGAGCACGTCCCGACTGTACCAACGATCCGCGCCTCTTCAATTTGGGATTTTGGCGACAGGATGCTGGCGTGGGTGGCGGCGGCAATGGTGGTGGCAATGGCGGCGGCGGTGGAAATTTGTCCGGCTATTCGAGCGGACCGGGCGGCGGTGGCGGTGGTGCAAATAGCAACAACTCCAATAGTCATGGTGCCAGTGCGGGACTAGTGGGCAAATCCGGCAGCGGACGAATGATATTCGCTGGTGGTGGCCCTGTTGGCAATCAAACATCGTCGTCCGCCGCCTCCTCCTCGTCGGCCAAGACGATGATCGATCATCGTAGCATCTCGTCGGCACATCTCATGCCGGCATTCATGAAACGACGTGCCACTACAACGGCATCGGCCAATGGCGGCGCGTCGACCGTCAATGATATGGCCAAGGAGAACGCCACGACGACGACGTCGACATCGTCAACATCATCCGGACAGTCGTCGCGTCATCGCAAGGACGGTCAATTGCAACACGCGCAATCCGCACAGGACATTGTCCTTTCGCCGCAACGTAATAAGTCCATCAACATGGGCTGTCAAATGCCGCTGGCACCACAATCCAGCAATCATCCGTATGGCGGCGGCGGTGGTGGTGGCGGCTCGACGAGTGTCGGATCGGATCGCGATTTGCCGAGTTCATTGCGCGAACGACGCATCGGTAGCGGTCGTTTGCCGCCGCGTGATGTCAATTGGGACTATCGACCGGACAAGGAGACAGGCGGTGGCGGTGGTAGTACACAGCAGCAGCAGCAACAACAACAACAACAATCGTCTGACAGCAACGACAACTACAACGGCAACAATCGCGGTCGTAACTCTGAAACCGGTCAGGGCTACTCCAACTCGTATCGCTCCGGCAACAGTAACAACAACAGCAACAACAATTCAGACTATCGCGATCATCGCTACGAGCGACGATCGTTTGGCGGACGCAACAATTCGGGTGGTGGCGGCGGCGGCGGCGGCGATTATTCGGAACGCGGCGAAAACAACTTGCGCCGGTTTATCTCGTCCATGTCGGGTGGCGGCGGCGGCAATAACAATAACGGACCGCATCATGGCTATTCTAACGATCATCGTCGCTCCAAACACTATGATTCGCGTGCCGACGAACCGGAATGGCTGAATGCCGGACCCATATCGCAACACGATACAATTGAATTGCGCGGCTTTGACGATCACGAGGAGACTCATCCGCAACACGATCGGGACAGTGACGCGGCAACGAAACTAAAATCGCAAAAGTCCACGACCAAGTCGTCGTCTTCGTCGAGCAAAAAGGACGAGACTGTCGTTGCGGCTGTGGACGATGAGGACGATGCACCGCCACCGGCTCGTAGCACGCCGACGAAAAGCAAACATCATAGTCATGCGCACGACACCAACAACAATATGAACGGCGGTCAGAAAGCAACGACGACAGCAGCTGAAGTGGAAGCGGCAGCTGATCGCAAGCAGTCGAAACAGGACGAACGCAGCGGCGGCGGCGATTCAAAGTCTATGGGTCTGAATTTTGAGGATATTCTGCGTATGGAGTCCATCAATGATATATTGGCGGTGAGTATTGGGTCGGGCCGCACACTCATCGGGAGATTTCTTGAACCGCGCCGTACAAACGATCAAAGTTGTGGACAGAGGCAATGCCCCCACAGCTTGGATCTTTGGAACCGCTCGCTTCGGCCGAGCCCGATCAGTGTGGGGCCGGTATTAGGTGTGACGATGCAATGAACGGAGACTTAACATTTTTATTTGTTTCATTGTCAATTTGCAGAGCGGCGAAACGGACAGACAAAAGGGCGGCTCGTCACGTTTCAGCCAATGGTTCCAGCGCACCATCAGTCCAATTGGCATGCAGCAGCCCGCGGCGGCAACAAAGGGCAGCAACAGTCGACGTTCGTCGATACACGAAGAATTGGGCAACATGATGAACGGTGAGTGCACATGCGCATGTTTTGCTAATTTTACTTTTTGATAAATCTGGCGCGACAATCGAGTGTAATTGAACTTGGACCGCAGATGCAATAGCGACATTCCCTTTAGATGATCTTTGCCTTGAGGTGAACAACACGCTCTGCCGAGTTCTTTATCCGCTGCTGCATGAATAGTGGGAACTCATTTAACATCTGAATGAGATCATAGTCCCGTGACACTCTAATCGCCATCGTTCGTAAATTTAAATGTTTTGCTCGCCGACATCCCGGACCGCGTGAGACTCTGTCCCAGTAACCACGGCTAACTTCTGCGAGCTTAGATATTGGCCTTCATACCATGCGGGCTATGCCATCTGGTCCTACAACCAACGTTGCCACTCGGCCTCGAAACTGAGCCCCGTCACATATCAACCTTAAGCCGGCCCCACACCGACCAGAGTGTGGCACACACCGCGCAAAAGACCGGTTCCAAGAATGATACCTTCCCAACCACACTGCTGCACTGCTGCTGCACGATTTTTCGTATCGATCTTTTGTGCGGTGTTTGCCACACTCCGGTCGGTATGGGGCCGGCTTTAGGCCGCCCTCGCGTATCGATGTTACGTCCGCAAACTCGTGTCAGAACTGGCAAGTACTCCCTGATCCGCCTACGCCTAAACATTCGTGTCATTTGTTGGTAAACAATCCACTGTCGATGATTGCAGAGTTGTTTCGGTTCTACGGGACCTTCCGTCGTTGGTTAAGTTAGTGAATGGCTCTAATTCCTCCGGACTCACAGGAACATTCGTGAGTGGCCGCAAATAATCTATTGGATTGCAAGCACTCATTTGCCTAGGCTCGTTGCAAGCCTCATAGTGCATAGTTTGATGAGAAACTGATTTGTGGAAAGACAAAACAATTATTTTTGAGAGACGAAACTTGGGATGACAAAATATTTACCTGAGTTGCTAGCCGCTCGCTACGCTCGCACCTCACCTCTTGGGACATCAGTGTAAACCTTCCTTCGTCTCTGATGTGTTATAATGGCTTACAAAAGACCCCCAGACAAATTTTAAACGCATTATTTCCGCTCACGGCTTGCTACGCTCGCACCTTGCCTCTTCAAAACTTTCCAAGGTGACATACTAAAGGCGAGATGCGAGCGAAGCCAGCCGTGAGCTGACAAAAAACATTTTAAACTTTTCTTTGCGTCTGATTTGTTAGATTCGCTCACAAAGGACCCTCAGAGTAAATTTAAACGTTTTATGTCAGTTCGCACCTCGCCTCTTCAGAACTTTTCAATCTGACACACTTAAGGCGAGGTGCGAGCGAAGCGAGCGGTGAGCCATCACAAGGAAGCGTAAACTTTTCTTCGTCTCTGATGTGTTATATTCGCTTTCAAATGACTATAAAAAAAATTAAATGCTTTATTTCGGCTCACCGCTCGCTACGCTCGCACCTCGCCTCTTTGGAATTTTACAAGCGGACATACTAAAGGCGAGGTGCGAGCGTAGCGAGCGGTGAGCTGACATCAAACATTTTAATCTTTTCTTCGTCTCTGATTTCTTAGATTCGCTCATAAAAGACCCTCAGAGCAAATTTAATTTAATTTAATCGTTTTATGTCAGCTCACCGCTCGCTACGCTCGCACCTCGCGTCTGAAATTTTCCAAACGGACATACTAAAGGCGAGGTGAGAGCGTAGCGAGCGGCGAGGTAACATAAAACGTTTATGTCACCTCACCGCTAGCTACGCTCGCACTTCGCCCCTTCAGAACTTTCCCAAGGGACATACTAAAGGCGAGGTGAGAGCGAAGCGAGCGGTGAGTCGACATAAATCAGTGAAGAATTTAAAACGCTCAGAAAAATTGAAAACGCTTTATTTCGCCTCACCGCTCGCTACGCTCGCACCTTGCCTCTTCAAAACTTTCCAAGGTGACATACTAAAGGCGAGATGCGAGCGAAGCGAGCCGTGAGCTGACAAACAACATTTTAAACTTTTCTTTGCGTCTGATTTGTTAGATTCGCTCACAAAGGACCCTCAGAGTAAATTTAAACGTTTTATGTCAGTTCGCACCTCGCCTCTTCAGAACTTTTCAATCTGACACTTAAGGCGAGGTGCGAGCGAAGCGAGCGGTGAGTCATCACAAGGAAGCGTGAACTTTTCTTCGTCTCTGATGTGTTATATTCGCTTTCAAATGACTATAAAAAAAATTAAATGCTTTATTTCGGCTCACCGCTCGCTACGCTCGCACCTCGCCTTTTTCGAATTTTACAAGCGGACATACTAAAGGCGAGGTGCGGGCGTAGCGAGCGGTGAGCTGACATCAAACATTTTAATCTTTTCTTCGTCTCTGATTTCTTAGATTCGCTCATAAAAGACCCTAAGAGCAAATTTAATTTAATTTAAACGTTTTATGTCAGCTCACCGCTCGCTACGCTCGCACCTCGCGTCTGAAATTTTCCAAACGGACATACTAAAGGCGAGGTGAGAGCGAAGCGAGCGGTGAGTCGACATAAATCAGTGAAAAATTGAAAACGCTCAGAAAAATTGAAAATGCTTTATTTCGCCTCACCGCTCGCTACGCTCGCACCTTGCCTCTTCAAAACTTTCCAATCTGACACACTTAAGGCGAGGTGCGAGCGAAGCGAGCGGTGAGCCATCACAAGGAAGCGTAAACTTGTCTTCGTCTATGATGTGTTATATTCGCTTTCAAATGACTATAAAAAAATTTTAAATGCTTTATTTCGGCTCACCGCTCGCTACGCTCGCACCTCGCCTCTTTGGAATTTTACAAGCGGACATACTAAAGGCGAGGTGCGAGCGTAGCGAGCGGTGAGCTGACATCAAACATTTTAATCTTTTCTTCGTCTCTGATTTCTTAGATTCGCTCATAAAAGACGCTCAGAGCAAATTTATTTATTTTTTTTTTTTTTTATGTCAGCTCACCGCTCGCTACGCTCGCACCTTGCCTCTTTGGAATTTTCCAAGCAGACATACTAAAGGCGAGGGGCGAGCGTGGCGAGGGGCGAGCGTAGCGAGCGTCGAGGTAACATAAAACGTTTATGTCACCTCACCGCTAGCTACGCTCGCACCTCGCCCCTTCAGAACTTTCCCAAGGGACATACTAAAGGCGAGGTGAGAGCGAAGCGAGCGGTGAGTCGACATAAATCAGTGAAAAATTTAAAACGCTCAGAAAAATTGAAAATGCTTTATTTCATCTCACCGCTCGCTACGCTCGCACCTTGCCTCTTCAGAACTTTCCAAAGTGATGCACTTAAGGCGAGCTGCGAGCGCAGCGAGCGGTAGGCCGACATAAATCAGTGTAACCCTTCCTTCGTCTCTGATGTGTTATAATAGCTTTCAAAGGACTATAAAAAATGTTAAATACCTTATTTCCGCTCACCGCTCGCACCTCGCCTCTTTGGAATTTTCCAAGCGGACATACTAAAGGCGAGGTTCGAGCGTAGCAAGCGGTGAGCTGACATAAAACATTTTCAACTTTTCTTCGTCTCTGATTTCTTAGATTCGCTCATAAAAGACGCTCAGAGCAAATTTAATTTAATTTAAACGTTTTATGTCAGCTCACCGCTCGCTACGCTCGCACCTCGCCTCTTTGGAATTTTCCAAGCAGACATACTAAAGAACTTTCCCAAGGGACATACTAAAGGCGAGGTGAGAGCGAAGCAAGCGGTGAGTCGACATAAATCAGTGAAAAATTTAAAACGCTCAGAAAAATTGAAAACGCTTTATTTCACCTCACCGCTCGCTACGCTCGCACCTTGCCTCTTCAAAACTTTCCAAGGTGACATACTAAAGGCGAGATGCGAACGAAGCGAGCCGTGAGCTGACAAAAAACATTTTAAACTTTTCTTTGCGTTTGATTTGTTAGATTCGCTCACAAAGGACCCTCACTGTAAATTTAAACGTTTTATGTCAGTTCGCACCTCGCCTCTTCAGAACTTTCCAATCTGACACACTTAAGGCGAGGTGCGAGCGAAGCGAGCGGTGAGCCATCACAAGGAAGCGTAAACTTTTCTTCGTCTATGATGTGTTATATTCGCTTTCAAATAACTATAAAAAAATTTTAAATGCTTTATTTCTTTGGAATTTTCCAAGCGGACATACTAAAGGCGAGGTGCGAGCGTAGCGAGCGGCGAGCTAACATAAAACGTTTTTAACTTTTCATCGCCTCTGATTTGTTAGATTCGCTCACAAAGGACCCTCAGAGTAAATTTAAACGTTTTATGTCACCTCACCGCTAGCTACGCTCGCACCTCGCCCCCTCAGAACTTTCCCAAGGGACATACTAAAGGCGAGGTGAGAGCGAAGCGAGCGGTGAGTCGACATAAATCAGTGAAAGATTTAAAAGGCTCAGAAAAATTGAAAAAGCTTTATATCACCTCACCGCTCGCTACGCTCGCACCTTGCCTCTTCAGAACTTTCCAAAGCGACGCACTTAAGGCGAGGTGCGTGCGCAGCGAGCGGTGGGCCGACATAAATCAGTGTAACCCTTCCTTCGTCTCTGATGTGTTATAATAGCTTTCAAAGGACTATAAAAAATTTTAAATGCCTTATTTCCGCTCACCGCTCCCTCCTCGCCTCTTTGGAATTTTCCACGCGGACATACTAAAGGCGAGGTGCGAGCGTAGCAAGCGGTGAGCTGACATGAAACATTTTCAACTTTTCTTCGTCTCTGATTTGTTAGATTCGCTCACAAAGGACCCTCAGAGTAAATTTAAACGTTTTATGTCACCTCACCGCTAGCTACGCTCGCACCTCGCCCTCTCAGAACTTTCCCAAGGGACATACTAAAGGCGAGGTGAGAGCGAAGCGAGCGGTGAGTCGACATAAATCAGTGAAAAATTTAAAACGCTCAGAAAAATTGAAAATGCTTTATTTCATCTCACCGCTCGCTACGCTCGCACCTTGCCTCTTCAGAACTTTCCAAAGTGATGCACTTAAGGCGAGCTGCGAGCGCAGCGAGCGGTAGGCCGACATAAATCAGTGTAACCCTTCCTTCGTCTCTGATGTGTTATAATAGCTTTCAAAGGACTATAAAAAATGTTAAATACCTTATTTCCGCTCACCGCTCGCACCTCGCCTCTTTGGAATTTTCCAAGCGGACATACTAAAGGCGAGGTTCGAGCGTAGCAAGCGGTGAGCTGACATAAAACATTTTCAACTTTTCTTCGTCTCTGATTTCTTAGATTCGCTCATAAAAGACGCTCAGAGCAAATTTAATTTAATTTAAACGTTTTATGTCAGCTCACCGCTCGCTACGCTCGCACCTCGCCTCTTTGGAATTTTCCAAGCAGACATACTAAAGAACTTTCCCAAGGGACATACTAAAGGCGAGGTGAGAGCGAAGCAAGCGGTGAGTCGACATAAATCAGTGAAAAATTTAAAACGCTCAGAAAAATTGAAAACGCTTTATTTCACCTCACCGCTCGCTACGCTCGCACCTTGCCTCTTCAAAACTTTCCAAGGTGACATACTAAAGGCGAGATGCGAACGAAGCGAGCCGTGAGCTGACAAAAAACATTTTAAACTTTTCTTTGCGTTTGATTTGTTAGATTCGCTCACAAAGGACCCTCACTGTAAATTTAAACGTTTTATGTCAGTTCGCACCTCGCCTCTTCAGAACTTTCCAATCTGACACACTTAAGGCGAGGTGCGAGCGAAGCGAGCGGTGAGCCATCACAAGGAAGCGTAAACTTTTCTTCGTCTATGATGTGTTATATTCGCTTTCAAATAACTATAAAAAAATTTTAAATGCTTTATTTCTTTGGAATTTTCCAAGCGGACATACTAAAGGCGAGGTGCGAGCGTAGCGAGCGGCGAGCTAACATAAAACGTTTTTAACTTTTCATCGCCTCTGATTTGTTAGATTCGCTCACAAAGGACCCTCAGAGTAAATTTAAACGTTTTATGTCACCTCACCGCTAGCTACGCTCGCACCTCGCCCCCTCAGAACTTTCCCAAGGGACATACTAAAGGCGAGGTGAGAGCGAAGCGAGCGGTGAGTCGACATAAATCAGTGAAAGATTTAAAAGGCTCAGAAAAATTGAAAAAGCTTTATATCACCTCACCGCTCGCTACGCTCGCACCTTGCCTCTTCAGAACTTTCCAAAGCGACGCACTTAAGGCGAGGTGCGTGCGCAGCGAGCGGTGGGCCGACATAAATCAGTGTAACCCTTCCTTCGTCTCTGATGTGTTATAATAGCTTTCAAAGGACTATAAAAAATTTTAAATGCCTTATTTCCGCTCACCGCTCCCTCCTCGCCTCTTTGGAATTTTCCACGCGGACATACTAAAGGCGAGGTGCGAGCGTAGCAAGCGGTGAGCTGACATGAAACATTTTCAACTTTTCTTCGTCTCTGATTTGTTAGATTCGCTCACAAAGGACCCTCAGAGTGAATTTAAACGTTTTATGTCAGCTCACCGCTCGCTACGCTCGCACCTCGCCTCTTCAGAACTTCCAAATTGACACACTAAAGCCGAGGTGCAAGCGAAGCGACCGGAGAGGCATCACAAGGCATAAACTTTTCTTCGTCTCTGAAATACTATAAAAAAAATTTAAATGCTTTATTTCGGCTCAACGCTCGCACTTCGCCTCTTCTAGACTATCCAAGGCGAGGTGCGAGCGGTGAGCTTTCAGAAAACATTTTAAACTTTTCTTCGTCTCTGATTTGTTAGATGCGCTCACAAAGGACCCTCAGTGTGAATTTAAACGTTTTATGTCAGCTCACCGCTCGCTATGCTTGCACCTCGCCTCTTCAGAACTTTCCCAAAGGACATACTAAAGGCGAGGTGCGAGCGTAGCGAGCGGTGAGCCATCACAAGGCAGCGTAAACTTTTCTTCGTTGCTCATATGTTTTATTCGCTTACAAATGACGCTCAGAAAAATGTCAAATGCTTTATTTTTAGGTCACCGCTCGCACCTTGCCTCTTCGAAACTTTCCAAACTGACATCCTTAAGGCGAGGTGCGAGCGAAGCGAGCGGTGAGCCGACATAAATCAGTGAAAACCTTCCTTTGTCTCTGATGTTTTATAATGGCTTACGCGCAGAAAAAATTTAAATGCATTATATCCTCTCGCCGCTCGCACCTCGCCTCTTCATAACTTTCCAAACTGACACACTTAAGGCGAGGTGCGAGCGAAGTGAGCGGTGAGCCATCACAAAGCAGCGTAAACTTTTCTCCGATGTATTACAATCGGTTACGAATGACCATCAGAGTAAATTTAAACGCTTTATGACAGCTCACCGCTCGCCCAAGTCCAACAGTGACTTGAACCGGTCCAAAGTAGTCTAGACCCGTATACATACTTAAACGGAAATTCGAACGGTGTAAGCATATTGATTTGTAGTTGGCCTGCTGTTGGGGGATTGAATTTTACAGTGTTGACAACTCATCTTGACGTGTCGCACGCGAACTTGGAAATGAGGCATCCAGTATCGACGCCTCACGACACAAATTACCGTTCTTTCGAACTGGTGGCCAATCTTCTCATGTTTATACCGTACAATCGAGTCCGTCAGGCGATGGTAACGTCCCAATAGTAACCATCAAGTGTCACAAACCTTGCTTCAGCCAGGTGTGTTCTTCCGTAAAGTCTAATCAGTTTATCGTTGTCCATGTATGGTCCTTTCTTCGATATTCGGTTTCCATCTTAATTTCTTGTCAAAGATAAGGCCAAGAAATTTGGCCTTGTCAGATAAACCAAGTTGCGCCCTAGCTTAGGGAGGTTAAAAGTGGGAATCACACGTCTTCTTGTGAACAGGACTAATTCCGTTTTGTCTGGATTTATCCCTACCCAGCTGAGACTTGCCCAGTCTGTTAGGATAACCAGAGGGCGTTCTCCAAAAGTCCGCTAAGTGTGTCGGAAAACTTGCCTCTAGCGGCGATAGCAATATTATCAGCATAAGCAATGACTTTACGTCCGATTCTTTCCAAATTTAAGAGCAATTGATTAATCGCTACGTTCCAAAGTAGAGGAGACAGAATACCTCCCCAGCAAACATATCTACTAGCAGAAAACGAGTCCAGCCTACTATGAATGCGCCTAAAAGTGATTAGCTTGATTAGGGTACAAATTGAACCTTCGATCTGTGGGCTCATGAGAGCATCTGTTATTGCTCTGGGTTTAATATTGGTAAAGGCTCCCTCAATGTCAAGAAACGCCTTATGATGAAGAGATGCTTCAATATACCTGGCCAGCTAGTTTAGACCTGTATCAACCGATCTCCCTTTGCAATATGCATGTTGTGACATGGATGGTAGACTAGCTGGGACGGCCGTTCGTATAACATCAATTAGTCGTTCTAATAATGTTAGCATAGTCGATGAAAGGCTAATGGGCCGGAGGGCCTTTGGACTCGCATACGAACTTCTACCCGTTTTAGGAATCGAAGTAACTCTCACCTCTCTCCAGATGTGAGGAATTTGTACCAACTTTAGGCACGCTGTAAGTATGCGCTCTATCCAAGGATAAGTGATGTCTGCGCATTGTTGCCGGTCCGCAGGAATAATGCCATCAGGCCCAGGCATTTTAAAGGGCTGAAAGCTGTTTATGGCCCACATAACTTTCTCATGACTGAGTATGAACTCCGTGTCGCATTGCTCTTTGCGAATTGTCTGTAGATGAGGTAAATGAGCGGTTGAACTACCTGTGAAATGAGTGTCATACAGACATTCGATGGTTTCAATACTTGACGACGTCCAAGAGCCGTCTTCTTTTTAAAGGAAGCTCGGACTAGATGGGTTAAATGCCATAACTTTCCTGAATCTAGGTGTTTCGGAATATCCTTCAATGCTCTCTCAAAAACTTCTTCAGGTCCTGCGCATACCTCCTCTTAATTATTTTTTCAAAGAGCTGAGATGCCTTTTATATGAGTTCCAATACTTGAGGCCTTAGCTCCACTGAAACTTCTTCTACACGTAGCTTTAGCTCGGAGATCTTAGAGCTCCACGAAGCACATTTTTGCTTGTCCGAACGTGAAACGGCTGGGCACGAAGCAGTGGTCGCAGTTTTTATAACATCAGTGAAGAGGTTTACCATATTGTCCAGATCCCGACCATTGTTTGGAGTATTTGGAAGGGGAGGTAATCCTGCGAGCAGAGAGTCTCGAAATCTCTGTCAGTTAGTCTTCCTCCGGTTTAGGATGACTGGAGACGACTCAGGGCGCGCAGCAAGACTGAATTCTAGATACCGGTGATCGGATAAAGAATGTTCCGCCGATACTCTCCAGTCGTAGAGTGATGTCCAGCACCTCCTGCCTATTGTTTGTAACGAAAGTAGGCTCCCGCCCTACATTGCAAATGAGAAGATTCGTTCCCAAAAGATATTCAAGGAGTAATTCACCTTGTTCTTTGGTGTCCGAGCTTCCCCAGACCACATTATGCGAATTCATATCGCATCCCAGGATTACACTAGTACCAGAAGACGTTGCTAACGCAATGGCTTCCTTTAGGTTTGGGGAAGGCAGAGTGCCGTCGTGTGGCATATATACCGAAGAAACCCAAAGCACCTTATCCTGCAATTCTTGACAGACTAAGACAAAGTCCTTGTCGCTATATTTAGGCACCAGGAACGCCTTGATGGTTTTCCTGATAAGAATTCAGGATCGCGGTACACCGTGTCCTGTAACGTAAAAATTATCAAAATCTGAACACGTCAGACCCTTAATGAGATCGTCTGCCACCGAAGTTTCTTGAATAAGCACGATATCGTCTAAACCATGCGATAGACGACAGATAAGAGCAGCTGATGCTGCCTTTGCGTGGTTAATCACCATTACACCTTTTCAATCACCGTAATGTTCCCCTCCCCATCCATATCAGATCCGATAGAGTCGATTGTTGGAGATGGTTGAGACGCAGTGTCGAGGGTAGGCAGATCTGAGCATAGGGAGACCCAATCGTCATCCACAACCTCATCCACAGACTCAGAATCTGCTACAGGCAGACCTTCAGGAAGGGCATCAGCAGCCTCATCATCGTGGGCGGGAACCTGAGCTTTAGCTTGATGAGTGAAGCCAGTGATGGCTTATTGATGCGCAAAATCGCTCACCTGCGATTGTTGACAGCGTCCTCCAACTTAACCAATTCGCCAATCGTCCGTACGGCTTTCTGGATTGCTTATTTGAATAGTGCTCAGAGTTTGATCCTTATCGGACACAAAAGGTGGCAGCCACACACGAGCACGTGGGCGTGTGGAGATATCCTTCTTTTTCTTCCTGTAGCGGTGCAGAAAGGTGTGAAACCTCTGTGCATCTATGTGGGTACGATTTATGGTTCGTCAATGTTTGTGTCCGTGAGGTCTAAGGACAAAAACATAGTTGCTGCGATAGGGTTTTCCCACAGCGATATAGGGGTAAGATCAGTGGGCGCAGCGGGGCATTGAAACAAGTGACCCACATCATGAGGTGTACCATTGCAGTTTGGCCAGATGTCTTGGATGTCCGGGTTTATGCGAGAGCGGTACGAATTAAGGCGTGAACAAAAGCCTGACCAAAGTTGAGCTAGTGTTACTCTAGTGGCTCTCGGGAGCCTAATCTCCTCAGGCGAAATTGGTGGTGGGCGCTCTGAGAGGACTCTATTCGCACCTACACTCGCGATAGACCGATTCACTTCTTCAGTGTGGATCGCTGCAATGGCGGCTCGGTATGTAACTTCATCGTAAGGGTCCCGTTTGTATCCCTGAACCTCTCTCTCAAGGTCTCGTAAATCACACCTGACATGTCGTGGTGGAGG
Organism: Microchrysa polita; assembly: GCA_949715475.1. NCBI lineage: Eukaryota > Metazoa > Arthropoda > Insecta > Diptera > Stratiomyidae > Microchrysa > Microchrysa polita. The sequence continues at coordinate 15,810,263 of OX454422.1, read as the reverse complement.
AATTCGGTCCATGAGATGATTATGGGGATGATCCTCACGGTAGCAACCAACAAGATACTGTTTTGAGAGTAGGAGATCCTGGTCACGTATTGGCATCAATTTTTTCTCCTGATGTAAGTGATCCTGGGCAGACATCAGAAGGCAACCTGTCGCGATGCGTAGAGCGGCATTTTGGCAGACCTGAACTTTGGACCAGTTTGTGTCACATAAGCTATGTGTCCAAACTGGGGCTGCATAATCAGCGGCCGCTCGACCCACCGCTTTATAAGTAGCTAGCATGGTTTCTTTATCTTTATGGGGATATCCTCTTTGGCCACAACCTCCAACCTGGCCCCTGGCCATATTTCACCTGCCTTGCCAATAGCGAACTTGAACATGGAGGCCGATCTCTGATCCGCGAATCTCATGAGCTTCACGCGACCTTGATACCAACCAGCCTCCATCTTCACAAACTGGAAGGGATCCCGGAAAAGCTGCCATTGCAGCTATGAAGTTAATGGTAAGAATACCCTCGACCATTCTCCACTTATCAACCGAAATAAATCCCACCATCTGCGTCAATGCGGTCGACAATAGGCAGCTCGATCCAGCTTTTCGTCGCGTCGGCGTATGAGATCGCTAAATCGCTAAGCCTAGCGACTTTTTGCCGCTTACTATCGTCCGCCTCATCCTCCGTTGATCGTTGTCGCTTGACGACATGTTTTTCAGCGTCAGGAGTATCGGCGATAACAGCTAGCGCCCATGCGAATGACGCTTTTTGTTTCTCAGACCTTTGCGATTCATCATCATCATGGAGATGAATTCGCGGACTCGAAAAGAATTACTTAGGGTTCGTGATTGCGCCCTCGATAGGGCGCTGTATTTCGAACCATCTTGTTTGCTGGTACCTGGCTTAACCAGCGAACCAGGCATTGACGAAGCCTTACTCGAGAAAGCTCTTGACGAGTCTTCCGGTGCATGGCGTAAGGCTTCTGCCGACGAAGAGAAAGCCCTTGACGGGCCATCCTTGCTACCAGATACCAACGCTCTTGACGAGACCTTATGGTGGTCCTACTGGCGACCATTCCCGATGGCAGCTTGTTGCCACACGGGTTTTTCAAGCTTCTTCGGGGCGGACCACATCCGTTTCATCCCATCGAAACGGCCAAGAGTTGCCAAAAGACCCCTCCCTGGCAAGAGCCATGATGGTTTGTGTTGTGGAATTGTTCTATGTGCTTTTTCGTCCAATTGGGATCATTTCATCTCAGCGCGGTTGCTCTCAATTCTCCTAATCCGCGCTGGCAATCCAGGTCCCGAAATCTACATCTGCTGTGTATGCAACCGACGTTTCTTCGGGAATGCCAGGTCCTTGAGGCGTACCTGCTGCAGGGAATGGTGTAATTTTTACTGCTCAGTCTTAAGAAAAATGAGACATTATGACGAATTGTCCTTTGTTGCTCTGACGTGTCTGCACGCGGGTCGGCCCCAGCCATCCCGGGCTCTAGCTCACAAGCTAATGGTCCATGACCATGTCTCCGGCCATTCCTGGCCCCAGCTCTCAAAACAATCCTCCACCACCGCCAACCGCAGTCAACAATACAAGAAGACATCATCGCTCAAGTGTAACACCCGCACCCCCTGCAGCAGTGTACACTCCACTCACCGTTCGATATTGGTCCACTCCTCGCAGAACAGCATAGGATCCTACTTGGCGACTAGTTGATTGAAGTTTTCATCCGTGCATTAACGCCTCATTGGGAATCCACTAATTTGTTATTTTTTTTGCTTTTGTCTTTTCGGGCCACTACAGTCGATGTGGGCAATCAAGCGAATTTCATGCATCACCCACAACCACCGCATCAACAGTCGCAGCATCATCATCCACCATCGGCCGATCAATATTTTGTGCCAATTTCACCAACCAGCGGCAATGGCCCGATCAATAGTCAACAGCAAAGATCGCAACAACACCAAGCACCGCAACCGACAAATCATACACTCCTCGAGTTTCTCGTCAAAAACAATTTCATCGGACAAACTGCTCAGCCGGCTACGACTGCCGGTCAGTCGAACACTATGGGCAATCAGACGCCGTGTCCCAGTAAGTATTTTGCCTTGTTTTGTTGTCCTGTATTTGTGCCTTGGCGATTTGTGATTTTTTTTTTATCATTTGTCAATCGATTGACCGTGACAATTTTCCCTTGCAGCTGGCGCAATTCCTAGTGTCGAGGAACTAGAGGCACGAATGCGTAAAAATGAAAATCCGGCTGAAGTTTTGATTTCATCATTTGGTGGTGGAAAAATGGCAGCGGCCGCGCGACATTTAAATCGACCGGGCCCGGAAGGTGTGGGTGGTGCTACAACGCCACCACAACCGCACGATATGGAAATGTTTCGTAAACTTATCACGGCCCTGCAACAGCAGCAACAACAACACCAACAGCAGCATCATCAACAATTGTTACTTCAGCAGATGCTGTTGAATCGTTCGCAACAGCAGCAACAACAGCAACAACAACAACAACAGCAGCAACAACGCTCGATACAACAGCAACTGCAGTTGCAACAGCAACAACAATTGCAACAAAAATTGTTGCAAATCAGTCAAAGTGCCGTGGCACAAGGTGGTGTCCCTCCGCCGCGTAATGATTTGATGAAATTGCCCGAGGCGCAGAGTATAATTCAAGGTAAGGTGACGTCACGATGTATTTGTCTCTGTGTATTCAGTCGGTACCCGTTGTATTTTTGTATTCATTCATTCATTTTCCCCCCATTCATTGCTGCTTGGATTTTTGGATCATCGTATAATCGCTAGGCATAGCTCGTGGCGATATAACGCAAAATTCATTGCTACAGCAGCTTGCCAGCTCAGCGATAACGGTTCGCGATCGTGAAATCATCATTTCGGCTCTAAATTATTTAAATCAACAACCGCCACCACCACAACAGGTGATTGCGCCGCCGGTTGTAGCCCAACAACAGCCGCCACAACACGCAAACACATCGCCTGCACGTCCAATCATGTCGCCATCGGCGCTCGTGCAACAACACTTACAAATGCAACAAAAGCATATGACGGCGAAAATTGGCAACAGCACTAGTCCATCGATTGGTGGGTGTGGCGGCATGGCGGTCGTTGAACCGGCACCACCACCACCGCCGCCACCTGGTGCCGTCGGCTCTAATGATCTACTCCAGACGCATCTCATGTTTCAGCAACAGTCGCAAAAACAACAATTGCGTCTCTCGCCCCTACCCAATGGTGGGTTCAAATTACATTTTTCGGACATTTTTCTGTTGTGTTTTTTTGTTTCGGCGCGATTTTGATGTTTTGTGTTTCGTGTTCCGTTTCTGAACGTATTTTTTCCGCTTTCAGGACTTCCGCAGCGCATTCCGTCGCCACGAGAATTACAATTTCACACGCAGAGCATAATGCACAATGCGCTGATAAAGAAGAAGCTTGAGGAGCAACAAGAGAACTATCGACGACGACAGGAGATTGAGAAGATGCAACAACAACAGCAGCAGCAGCAGCAACAACACCATCATCACCATCACCACCAACCGGGCGAGCAACAGCAATCGTCTCTAGACCATCAATTCAGCAATTCACCGCCACCGAATCAGCATCAGCAGCAGCAACAACAACAGCAGCCGCCCACCCATAACAAGCAAGTCAATTCGCCCACACCGCTCGCATTCACGCCTACTTCTGTCTTGCGCAAAATGACGGCCGAGAAGGAGGGCTTCATGAACAACAACGTTGGAGGCGGCGGCGTTGGAGCAGCTGCCAACCAACAGGATCCAACGAAAACCATGAATGCAGCCACAAATGCCATGCAATCGCTTCTATTGTCAAATGTTGCTGCCGTAGCAGCAGCCGCTGCTGCTGCGACCGGTCATCATGGACAGCAGCAGCAACAACCACCATCTCAGCCGCGTATGATTTTGGGTAGTGGCAGTACGTTACAGCAACAACAACACCAGCAGCAGCAATCGCAGCAACAACCGCCACAGCCACAATCGAGACCGGGTGGCCCGTCCATTTCCCCACAAACGGCTGCATTGCACCAGGCGTTGCGTAACAATCAAGCGAAATGGAATCAAATCAACAATATGAATCAGATGCAACCGAAGCCCATGGGTAAGTCATTAAGCCAAGAGAGGTTTGTGCGGTGGTCGTCCAGTTGAATTCATGCAAATTTCGTTAACAGGTCGTCCAATTGTCAAAGGCCGTCCCGTCAGTGCTCTGGAACAGCCCATGATGGCGGCCGTGCAACAGCAGCAACAACAACAACAACCACAACAGATGCCATTCGGCGGGCCAAAAGTCGATTTTCATCAACAGCAGGCCGCCACCAATCAGCAACAACAACAGCAGGTATGCTCTCTCGATTGTCTTGTTTCCCTTTGATTCGTTTCATTTATTTCGTCTCTCTTGTTTTGCCCGAATAGCAGCAGCAGCAGTTACAACAACAGGCACAACACTTTCAACTGCTTCAACATCGTCAACGCATTCGTACTCAACAATTCCAAAATATGCAATTTCGCCAGCATGCCATACAGAAATCGGGAAGCGCTGGAAACAATGGTGAGTTGAATGACAGTTTCAAATATGGCTGCAATGCGCGTCATTCTGTTTTTTTTTTATTTCTACAGTGACTGACTCAACGGCACAATCGGCCAATGTAAACATCGTACCGGGCGGCGGTGCAAGTGCTGGCCACTTGGGAGGCGTTGTCGCCGGTATGATGCAAGCGGCTGCCAATAGTCCAACCGCTACGAATCCAAACAGCAATGCAACAACGAGCGGCGGTGGTGGAACTAACAATCCAATCGGTATCAATTATCAACGTGATGGCGGCCTATCGCCGACTAGTAATCAATTGGCACGCTGGTTCTCGCCTGAATTGCTGGCTAAAGCGTCGGCCGGCAAATTGCCGTCACTCAATATGGGTCAGGCTTTGAGCTTAGAAGAGTTCGAACGAAGTATTCAACATTCCTCCGCGGCAGTTCACAATTAAGAAGCGAAAAAGATAAAAGAGAAACGAAACAAATTAATAAAAAAAAAACGTTAATGCATACACACACACACAGACAGACACACATTAACCTCTACTACGGAAAAACACATACCCACACAAAAGGTCATTCAACTTTCGGAAGAGACGACAACAGCCGGACACGCGACACGCCTGAAAAAAAAACCAAATTCGAACAGATGTAACGAGAGGCAGACAGTGAAAAAAAGGTGCGAAAATTTCGATTTACACACACACAACATCGACACGATCAGATGGTACAAATTGTGTGTACACTTCTTGGACGAACACGACTGAAAATGCGTCCGACAAATCTTTATTTAAAACGTTTTATTTGAAAGATGATATTCTTTTAGCATTTTAACTCCCCGCCCCCGTCGTCTTCTCATCCAGTCCTACGTGCGTGCGTTTTTTATTTTCTCTTCCGATACACACACACACACTCCCATCTATTGAACTATTGCTTTGTCCCCCGTACCGCTCCCTCCCACTTACCTTCTATTGCTCTTCCCCTTCCCGTGTATTAAATAAGTTTTACCTAAATAATTTTATACAAAAAAAAAACAAAAGGGAATCCATTGTACGTCTAAACAAGAACTATAAATTGTAAACACAACTCACAAAGCCCTGAACATATTATCTATTTATAAATATTGTATAAAAAATGTTTATTCTGTCAAGGGATGCAGTCAAGACAAAACAAAAAACTGATTATTTGCTATTGATCTGTTTTTTTTTTCTTTTGATGAGATGAAATTCTAGGAAATAAATTAAAAACGTTAAGAAGAAGTATATATAACAATTGCCCCCTCCATAAACACACCCTTTCACACAAACATTACGCATAGAGCGAGCGAGAGAGAGAGAGAGAGAGAAAGATAAATATATACATAAAAAATAGGGAGTCATAAATATTTCAAATATGCAAAACAAAACTAAATCGATAATTTGATCTACTCGTTTAAATATTATTTTTATTTAAATTAAAAACAAAAAAACAACAAAATGAACACACGTATTGTATTAAGGAGATATATGAAAGGAAAACAAAACGAAAAAAAAGAGAGAGAAACGGAAAACAAGAAACAAATAAAATGAAATAAAGCGTTTAGAATTTACGAACAGCATTGGAATTGTGTTTTCATTTGTAAAATTGGCGGTCGTGCATGCATTCAGGAGTTATTGAAGGTTTTCATTATGAATAAGCACAAAAGTGCACACGATTTGGACTTTGGCTGTAACTTGCAAACGTTGACCAGAAAATATGACCGCAAAAAATCTCTACACAATTGTGGCATCTCTGGATAGCAGAACAGAAAAACAGCCGAGTTGAAGCACGACGTTTTCGACTGCCAGAAAATGTACACCGCGTCTCATCAGATGCAACAGCCATGTTCTGCCAGGAGTGGGCATGACGGAGAACAATGTCCGGTGGTGTACAGATTGTGTGGCAACAATCGTACCTGCCATGCGACTCCTGACGGAACATGACACTCCGCGAGGCAGTGGCGTCTGATGAGACGCGGTGTGCCGTGTTCTAGCAGTCGAAACTGACAGCAATCGTGCTTCATACACTATTTTTGATAGCGTATTCCCCGCAACTGGGAAAAATAGGACGGCGGCATGCTAAGCCTCTCGTATGTTGCGAGTTGGCCATGGCGGCTCTCCACCCATGTAAGAAAACAGCCTTTTAAACGTGAGGTCGAACTAAGGTGCTGTTATTGCCAGCGATCACCATTTTACCACCGCGAAAATTTGCTTACGAACGGCAGAGATCCAATGATATTTATTTATTTAACCAAGCAAGGTAACAATATTTAACAATTACAATTAGGTACATACATTTCACTTAATTTACAAAGAGAGATTGTGGGAATGGGATTCTAGGAGGAATTGAGGGCTTTTATTAAGTTATGTTTAAACGTGAGTTTAGATATCCCAGGAGAATAATGTATGCTAATTGAGTTGAAAACTCGACAGCACCTATTTATAGGTTCATTGTAGCCATATGCGGTTCGATGTTGAGACACTTTTAGGAGAGCAGTATGTCTGGTCCGTCTCAATTGATTGTTGAAAGCTATTTTCTCAGATAGGGTATTGATATTAGCTGCGCCGCTAATCACGTCAAAGGTGAAACATGCACTGAGTAGCGTTCTTCGGGAAGCAAGTGTCATTAAATTTAAAAGGCCTAATCTGTATTCATAAGAAGGCAGATTACGGAAATCGGCAGGGTTAAATTGATTCCTTAGTGCGAAAAGGAGAAATTGTTTTTGAATTGACTCAAACCTGTTGCTGTGTATTTCATGTACTGGGTTCCAGATAACGCAAGCATATTCAAGAAGGGGTCGCACAAGACTCGGGTATAAAGATTTAGTAACACAGAGATTCTGAAATTCTTTAGCCCGTCTTTTAATGAAACCGAGTTGCTTATTAGCTGTGGACAAGGCCATGTCATATTGTAAATTGAAGCATAGTTTGTAGTCTAAGACTGCACCTAAGTCTTTGATATGGTCGACTCGATTCAGTTCATCGTTATGCAGCTGGTGAGAATGCATTATAATTTCGCTTTTACGGGAGAAACTCATTACTTGGCACTTATTAACGTTAAGGTATAAATTGTTCAGACTGCACCATTCTTCGAGGGATTTAAGCTTCAGTTGAAGAAATGTTACATCAGAATCTGTTTGTATGGTATGGTACAGTTTAACCTTCATAGGACCGACCTCAAAAAATTACGCTAAGGACCAAGTGGGGTGCAGATACACCCCAACGTTTTTTCATAAAAAAGTGCTAGAAAATGTACTATACATTAAACCAAATAGAAGAAAAAAACGAGACCGAGGCTAATTTCGGGCGCGGCCGAAATTTGAATACCCTTCACTCTCCTCGGGCTAAAAGTTTTTTTTTGGACGAACATATGACTTGTGTTCAATCCTTCCACATTCTTTTCCTTCTGTGGCGTCGATAGAACAATATTTGTGTATTTTTGGTTAAGTGAGAAAATAAAAATATTTACTCAGAAAACTCTATTGGGGGGATGCGGGAGCATGGTCCCATAGTATGATTCCATTCGTTTTAATTTTTTTTTTTTGACAAGGACGCATTCAGTTTTTTGAAATTGGTGTGGAAAAAATGTTTCTTAGAAGATCTAAAATGGGGGGTTGGGTTTATATCGTAGCCCCATGACCCCATAGACCGATTCCATTCATTTTTACACATGTCTTATGGCATCAATAGAGATGCACTTTTGCGAGTTTTGGTTGAAAGTGATGCACAAATAGAAAAGTTTTTCGTAGAAGAACTCAATTTGGGGGGTTGGGTTTGTATGACAGCCCCATGACCCCATTGTCTGATTCCATTCATTTTTACATATGTTTTGTGGCATCAATTGAAATGCACTTTTATGAGGTTTGATTGAAATTGGTGCACAAATCAAAATGTTTTTCCTAGAAAAACTCAATTTGGGGGGTTGGGTTTGTATGACAGCCCCATGACCCCACAGTCCGATTCCAACCATTCTAACATATGTTTTGTGGCATCAATAGAAACAATTTTTTTATGAAATTTGGTTGAAATTGGTGCACAAATGAAACAGTTTTTCTTAGAAGAACCTAATTTGGTTAAGTTAAGTTTTTATGGCAGCCCCATGACCCCATAGTCCAATTTGATCCATTCTTACATATGTTTTGTCTTATCAATAGAAACACATTTGTGTGAAATTTGGTTGAAATTGGTGCACGCATGAAAAAGTTTTTCTTAGAAAAACCAAATTGGGGCGGTTAGGTTTGTATGGCAGCCCCATGACCCCACGGTCCGATTTTAGCGATTCGAACATACAAACTGCCTGCAATAAAAAGAAGCATGTGTGCAAAATTTCAGCTCGATAGCTTTTAAACTGGCCGATTAAAACGCGTAGCAACAGACGGACAGACGGACATCGCCCAATCGACTCAGCTCGTCTTGCTGATCATATATATACATATTGTATATGGTCGGAGATGCTTCCTTCAATGCGTTACAAACTTCATGACAAAGTTAATATACCCTTTACTCTACGAGTGAAGGGTATAATAACTGAATATGTTTTTGATATATTTTATTCGAAACAATTGTTACAAATTGTATTTTCTTCTGAGTGCTCTGCAGAAACGTGTTGATTGCAACGAATACAACATTTCTTGGATTTTCTTTCCTTTCCTCTGCTGCATAAGTAGCATCTTCGTTGAGTTGCAATCGCGGAGCTCTCAAGCTGATTGGGTTAACCCAGTTCGGGTGGAACGGTTACCATATGCTGTTTTATTGTAGCTTGAATGGATGTGTCACTGTTGTATCTCCTAATGATAAGTGGGCTGCAGCCGCACCCCAAGCAATTAAATGGTCTACAACTACCGTTAGGATACATAAATATTTTTTATGTTTTTTTGTAACAGAATCGTAAAGATATTATATTTTCGAAGCTATCTTTAAACGAGACCGAGGCTAATTTCGGGCGCGGCCGAAATTTGGATACCCTTCGCTCTTCTTGGGCTAAAGGTTTTTTTTGCCGTACCTAGGACTTGTATTTAACCCCCCCCCCCCACATTCTTTTCCTTGCGTCTTCACAAAAGTTCCATTCCGTCGACAAAAAAATATTTCTGTGGGGTTTGGTTGGAATAAGTGGGCTAGGGTTGCCACCTACTCGGGCCTCGCCCGGCAGAGACGGGCCTAGAAGGTGCGGCCGGGATGCCGGGATCAGAAAAATTTTACCGGGACGCGCTCTTTGGTGTAGAAAAATGTAGTCCTCCTGAAAAGTCAGTACTATAAATTAAAATTTAATTGACAGCTCAGTTTTTCTACATTTTTTTTTCATGGGGACGTAGCTGCAACTGTTTCTTTAAGGGCCGCGCTTAAATTGAAATATGTAGCCAAGCTTTTCTTAAAAATATTCACCCTTATGACGATCGTGAGTTTGATTTAGTTTTCCAATGTCTGCTTTTCAAGAGTTCCTATAGTCTATCCTGCGATAGGTGGCGGCTTAAACGTTTACTCGCAATTAAAAAAAAACATTACTTCTGTGGATGTATGTCCCTAGGTATGGTGGTCTTACCATATTCAGTGGAAACTAAAAATCTCGTCACACGTCTCGTGTTACTCTGCATCGCTGCAAACTTAAGTTATCAAAGGTCACTGAAATTGCTATGCACGTAATATTGGCGTTTAAGCGAAAAAGATATTTAAATTTGAAATTAGAACTTGATTGCCTTAGAATGGCTGTGCCTCACAAGATTGCACGACTCCTGCTTTTGACCGGATCGAATCTTTATCGAAAACACTGCTGCTCTAATTTATCTTCGTAGAAATTGTACGGATCCTGTGGGTTATCTGAAACATATTCTGAAATGAAAAGCTGACGAATGTCGGCCCCACACTTATCAGGGATCGCCAAACCGTCCTGTAAAAAAGATCAAAATTGTGAACAACACACGACTGGGAGCGATAGAGGCAATAGGGTAATTCAATGGACGTTACCTTTTCGTTTACTCCCCTCTGTTCCTTCCATGCGAGTGTTGTACACAACTTTGATCTTTTACACCGCGCGGTTCGGCGAACCCCGATCCGTGTGGGCCGGCTTAAGATCAGATGACCGTGGAGTTATATTTAGGCAATAAATTCCTGCCAGCTCAGAATGGAAAATAGGCAGTCTCTTTCAACCAAATAATGTTTATGATTTGGTAAGTTTTTGCTGAATGTATTGGGTTCATTCCCAGGATATCAATTGCAATGGATACTCATTGACAGCCGGGATATAAAGTAATCGAGGGAAGTGGTGCAGCGAATGAAAAGAGTAGGCAAGACTCCACCGATTTCTATTTGATCGTGTCATGGATTGGGTCTCTGCTGTTATTACGAATCGGTCCAAAATAATGCGGATGCTCTATTTCGGTAGTAATCCGACTCTCACTCATTCAAAGGAGTTGTTGATTGCCCTCACCCTTCCTTCGCATGACAATTAGCACAGCTAATAATCACTCTATAGAGCCGAAATAGTAGATTCATTTTTGAATCGATAGTGTGTACGTGTCCTACTTTCCTCTGCCATTATAGAAAAATCCTTCAAAGGATTTACTAATTTATCAATCGAAAAGCTGATCTGATCAATTAAGCTTTTATTTCATAGGGCTGTCTTAGCTTCTTAGCAACTGCGCCTCAAAAATTCAATACATACTCGCAATGAATTTTTTGAACACTGGGAGGGGAGGGGTCGTGGTCGCCCGGCACCTTTTGCAGGTGCCGGGCGAGGGTCGTGGTCGAGGTGGTAACCCTAAAGTGGGCAAAGAAAAATATTTACTTGGAAAATGTAATTGGGGGATGAGGGACCATGGCCCCATAGTATGATTCCATTTGTTTTGACCTTTTTTGTTGCTTTGATAAAGACACATTAATTTGTAATTGTGAAATTTGTGTAAAAAATGTTTCATAGAAAAACCAAAACGGGGGGTTGGTTTTCTATGGCAGCCCCATGACCCCATGGTCCGATTTAATCCATTTTTACATATGTTTTGTGTTATCAATATAAATACATTTGTGTGAAATTTCGTTGAAATTGGTGCACAAAAAAAAAGTTCCTCTTAGAAGAACCTAATTTGGGGAGTTGGGTTTGTATGGCAGCCCCATGACACCATGTTCCGATTTGATTCATTCTTACATATGTTTTGTGTTATCAATATAAATACATTTGTGTGAAATTTCGTTGAAATTGGTGCACAAATAAAAAAGTTTCTCTTAGAAGAACCTAATTTGGGGAGTTGGGTTTGTATGGCAGCCCCATGACTTCATTTTCCGATTTGATCTATTCTTACATATGTTTTGTGTCATCAATATAAACACATTTGTGTGAAATTTGGCTGAAATTGGTACACATATAAAAAAGTTTTTCTTAGAAGAACTTAAATTGGGGGGCTATATTTGTATGGCAGCCCCATGACGCAGTGATCTAATTTCGGCGATTCAAACATACAAACAGCCTGCAACAATAATAAGCACGTGTGCAAAATTTCAGCTTGCTAGCTTCAATACTCGCCGAGTAAAACGCGTCGCAACAGACAGACAGACAGACAGACAGACGGACATCGCCCAATCGACTCCCCAAGTCATGCTGATCATATACACTCCCAATCAATAGGATAGTTCCATTTGTAAAATAGCTGTATCTCGGTAAGTGATAACGGTATTTTCTTAAAACTTGGTGACAATTTTTTCAGTATCCTGCTTGTTCTTCGCATAACATAAGGTCTCAAATCCGGAGTCCCGTAGGATTTTCTTACGATAATTCTTAAAAACAGTACAAATAGTAAAGTCAATAGGATAGTTCCAGTGGAAATAAAACATCAAATAACGGTACGAAAAGATAATTTTACTTTGAAAAATGTAGCTGGTAATAAGCAGAACTTTATTTAAGTAATTTAAGCTCAAGAAGTTAATCTTGGATAGAATTGTATAGGTTTTAACGGTAAATTAAATTAGTTTCGCCCCAAGCTCCTCTAAACGTTATCACAAGAACTTGAGTGTACTTAAACTATCGTCTAATGGTATAGATCTTCCTTGTCATTCATCCTCACACATTTTTGATGGTATTTAGATCTAGGAAGTATGGGAGGTCTTTCCAAAACCTTGATTAGTTGGTCTTGAAACCAATCTTTTATCAGTCTTGCTCCATGATTGACGCCATTATCTTGTTAAAATCTCAAAGATGTTGCATGGAAAATGTCGGTAATTTTAAGAATTATATTACCCAGAATATTTTTGTAAGAATGGACGTTGTGAACATTCCTAGTTTCTACAAGCTCAATAGTTCCACACCGAGATAGTCAACCCCATACATCGACGTTTCTTACTCTGAGTGATGTGTCTACAAAATTAATTTATTTTTGCTCAAATCGTGGTAATAATACCTGAATCCATCTGAACCGACGAGATTGAATATTTTCCGTCAGTAAAAATAACGCGTTTGGCCAATCCATACAGTTTCTATATTGGGGTTGAGTATCTTGGTATGGAACTATTGAGCTTTTTGAAATTAGAGGTATTCAGAGTACCCAGGCTTTTACAGATATTCTTCCTAATGTGTTACCTAAAACTTCTGACATTTTTCATGCCATTCCTATAAGATTTTTACAAGATAATGACACCAATTATGATGCAAGGCTGATGAAGGATTGATTTCAAGACCAACTAATCAAGGTTATGGAGAGACCTTCATACTTCCTAGATCTAAATATCATCAAAAATGTGTGGGAATGAATGACAACCGTTAGACGATAGTTTAAGAACACTGAAGCTCTTTGGCGAACGTTGAGAGGAGCTTTGGACGAAATCAGCTTAATTTGCCGTTAAAACCTATACAATTCTATCCCCGATTAACTTTTTGAGCTCAAATTACTTAAATAAAGTTCTACTTATTACCAGCTACATTTTTCGAAGTAAAATTATCCTTTCGTACCGTTATTTGATGATTTATTTCTACTGGAACTATCCTATTGACTTCACCGTTTGTACTGTTTTTAAGAATTCTCATAATAAAATCCTAACGGTACTCCGGATTTGAGACCTTCGATTATTGAAAGAACAAGCAGGCTACTGAAAATATTGTCACCAAGTTTGAAGAAAATACCGTTGTCACTTACCGAGATACAGCCATTTTTCAAGTGGAACTATCCTATTGATTGGGAGTGTATGTATACTTTTTATATGGTCGGAGATGCTTCCTTCAATGCGTTACAAACTTCATGACTAGTTAATATACCCTTTCACTCTATGAGCGAAGGGTATAAAAAGTGTGTCTGGGGTGCAGCTGCACCCCGGTCGGTCCTATGAAAGTTAAGGTCATCGGCATAGAGAAGATGATGAATATCAGACAAAGACTGTGATAGGTCGGAAATAAAAATGTTGAAGAGTAGGGGACCCAAGTGGCTGCCCTGTGGTACACCAGAGGATACGGATATACTTCTTCTTCTTGTAGCGGTGCAGAAAGGTGTGAAACCTCGGTGCATCTATGTGTGTACGATTTATGGTTCGTCAATGTTTGTGTCCGTGAGGTCTAAGGACAAAAACATAGCTGCTGCGATAGGGTTTTCCCACAGCGATATAGGGGTAAGATCAGTGGGTGCAGCGGGGCATTGAAACAAGTGATCCACATCATGAGGATTACCATTGTAGTTTGGACAGATGTTTTGGATGTCCGGGTTTATGCGAGAAAGGTACGAATTAAGGCGTGAACAAAAGCCCGACCGAAGTTGAGCTAGTGTTACTCGAGTGGCTCTCGGGAGCCTAATCTCCTCAGGCGAAATTGGTGGTGGGCGCTCTGAGAGGACTCTATTCGCACATAAACTCGCGATAGACCGATTCACTTCTTCAGTGTGGATCGCTGCAATGGCGGCTCGGTATGTAACTTCATCGTAAGGGTCCCGTTTGTATCCCTGAACCTCTCTCTCAAGGTCTAGTAAACCACGCCTGACATGTCGTGGTGGAGGAATTCGGTCCATGACATGATTATTGGGATGATCCTCACGGTAGCAACCAACAAGATACTGTTTTGAGAGTAGGAGATTGTGATCATGTATTGGCATCAATTAAAATGTCTCCTGATGTAAGTGATCCTGGGCAGACATCAGAAGGCAACCTGTAGCGATACGTAGAGCGGCATTTTGGCAGACCTGAACTTTGGACCAGTTTGTGTCACATAGACTATGTGTCCAAACTGGGGCTGCATAATCAGCGGCCGCTCGACTTACCGCTTTATAAGTAGCTAGCATGGTTTCTTTATCTTTGCCCCAGGTGCTACCAGCTAGAGCTTTTAGGATGTTGTTCCTACTGCGCATTTTTTCACAGACTGAAGCTGCATGATTCGCAGATGTCATCATGTTCTCTAGGTGAAGCCCGAGAATTTTGGGGTTTTTAACAGTAGGAACAGAATTGTTGCCAATACGTATATCCATCTCCCATCTGATGTCCTCCCACCAAGTGGTTAGAAAAGTCGCAGAAGATTTGGACGCAGAGATGGTGAGGTTTCGGCTTTGGAAAAATGCCTGTAATCGTCCTAGATAGCGATTAATTCGGAGGCGCATTTCATCCTTATCATTCCTGTGGCGAGTACGGTGCAATCGTCAGCATAGGAAATCACCTCGATTCCTTCAGGTGGTGTGGGAAGGCCGGACATGTAGATGTTGAACAGAGTGGGGGAGAGTACCCCTCCCTGTGGAACACCTAATTTGATTTTCCTAAGCTTAGAACGTTTGCCTCGAAACTCGGTGAAGGAGTGCCGACCAGCTAGATAATTGGCAATCCAACGGATTTCTTGTGCAGGAAGATGCATATTCAACAGGTTTGCTAGGAGCATTGAATGATTGACCTTATCGAATGCACTTGATAGGTCTATTGCCACCAGAATAGTTCTGTGACAACGACTCCGTTGATTTAGCCCATCACGAATGCGTGTAGTGATCGCATCGAGGGCAGTGGTGGTACTATGCATCTTCCTGAAGCCATGCTGATGAGGTTTTAGCTTCGCATGTGCAGCAAGAGTGGGGTGAATAAGGGCCTCCAGCGTCTTTGTGACAGGAGAAAGTATCGTAATGGGGCGGTAGGATTCCCCGAGATTTGCGCTTTTCTCTGGCTTGAGACAGGGAACAATTCGACCTGTTTTCCAGATTTCAGGGATGGCAAGCGTGGACATCGACAAGTTAAAGGCGGCCGTGAGATACTCAATGGCTGGAAGGTCGAGATGTTTCAACATGGTCATCGAAATGCCATCTGGTCCGAGGGCCTTGGAGTTTTTAGCATTCTCGATGACTTTTTTAACCTTGTCCGCTGTAAAAGATGGTATGGTGTCAACATTCCGGCTGCGAATCCGTCTTCTAATTTTGCGCTTGAGGTCGTCAGACTTGGAATGTTCAATAAATTGTTTATTGAACAGGCTAGCACACTGAAGAGGATCGCAGTTTTTTGTGTTGCCAAATTCAATGGCGTTATTGCCCTTTTCTTTCCGAGGAATGGAAAGGGCGCGGACGGTAGACCATAATTTGCCGACACCTTCATTGAGGTTACATTCATCGAGGTGCTGATTCCATTTCGCCCTCCTATAGTCTTTAACTTGTCGGTCAATTTCGGAGTTAAGCTCCTGAATTCTGGGATCATCAGGGTGAGCGCTTCTGATCTGATCACGTTCATCGGCTAATCTGGTGGCACTAGTGGGGAAGTTAGGCGGAACTTTCGGGATACGTCCTGCCGGAATAAAACGTGCCGCGGCTGTGGTAATGATGTTCCTAATATTTTTCTCGCCCTTATGAATGTTGGTAGGTGATGTTAGCTCGATGAACTTCGCCGACCAGTAAGCTTTGAAACTATCCCAATCGGCTTTCTTGTGATTGACAAACATTCGCTTCTCAGACTTAGTCATGTTCGCTGGTTTGTCAATTTTTATAATGATTGGGAGGTGATCTGATCTAAGGGTGGTACGTACATCCCATCGGGAAGCAGCAATTAGGCTGGCACTGACAATAGTTATGTCAGGAGAACTACTGCAACTGCCCACGACTCTAGTCGGCGAGTCTTCATTGAGTGAACAGAATTCTGAGGCGTCAAGTGATTCGGCGATAGTTATACCCCTGGCATTGTTGTTGAGGTCCGAATGCGCTTGGTGCGCATTAAAGTCGCCAAGGATGACCCTGTGCTCTCCGGAAAGGAGAGGAGCAATATCGAAACGATAGCCTGAAGGGCAACTGGAATGAGGTGGTACATATATATTAAAAATTTCGATATTAGTACTCCCTGATGGAACTGAGATGGCTTGAATTTCCGCCGTACCGTCAGCAACTACATCTAATACACAGTAATGTACGGACTTGTGTATTAGGAAGGCAAGTCCACCTCCAGGGTGAAAATCATCCGTGGCGGCCGGTCGATCTTTCCGCAGTATAACATATTCGCTGTGGACGCTTAGAGACGAGTTTGCGTGAAGCAACGTCTCTTGGATGGCGGCGATGAGAATTCTGTTGGAACTCAAGAAGTGTGTGATCTCAGCGATTTTTCGGCGAATGCCATTACAGTTAAACTGTAATATAGATAGTGCAGTGAAAACTGCTGGAGGAGGAGGGCCAGGCGTAAGACTGGGTCTGGCATTCCTTATCATATTGTTTGGCGGTGTAGGGGGCAGTGGTGGAGAAGGTGGGCTGGGAGCAGCCCTGGGTTGCCCGGAATTCATACAACCTGGCGTAACATATGCTAAGGAGTGTTGACCTTGTCTTCGTAGCCCTGAACACCTAAAGTGAACCCATTCCCTGCAGCAATTACACTGCACTGATCTGGCATTCGTACCGATTCGTTGGTTGCAGACACTACAAATCCATACCTCTGGGCCTGAATTTGTTTCAACACCGGCGCGAATTAGTAAAATTGAGAGCAGCCGCGCCGAGATGTAATGCTCCCAATATGACGAAAAAACACATATATCGTACCCACACATATACACAGACAAACACAACCTTCCTGCATCGAACCTTCAGGGCTCCTGCCGGGGCTCTTGCAGGAAGGCATATTGGCAGCTTTTGGCCGTTTTGAAGTGACAAAACGGGTGTGGTCCGCCCCGTAGAGGCAGTTGCCGTAAGACCACGATATGTTGACATCTACTAAAAGGTCTATACATCAGCGAGGTATTCTCTAGATGGTCCACCAATACTCGCTCCATTGTCTTGAATAGAAAAGAGGTTAGGCTAACCGGCCTGAATGACTTTGCTTCCGTATAATCCTTTTTTCCCGGTTTTGGTAGAAAGACAACTTTAGTCTCTCTCCAAGACATTGGGATATATCCTGTCGATAAACAGGCAACGAATATGTTCCGGATCTTCTCCAGCAGAGCTGATATGCCCCATTGTAGCAGTGCCGGAAATATTCCGCCCATTCCAGCCGTCTTATATGGCTCAAAAGTATTAATAGCACTCCTGACACCATTTGAAGTTATTATCCTCTCAGCTTCTTGTCGTCCGATCGCCCTTACCAATTTACAGTTTTGAGTCCACGGATTTTTTGACTTGAAGCTTCCTGCAAAATGGACTTCCATAAGCGACTGCAATGTCTCCTCCATTGTTTCCGTCATAGTCCCATCCGCCTTTCGGATTAGTCCCATTTTGGAAACGCTGTCTCTCGAAATCATCTTCTGTAATCTGCATATATCGGATGTATTCCTCATATTCGAGGAAAATTCCCTCCACGAGTTCCTTTTACGCACGTACAGTCTTCTTCAGCTCTCTCTTTTTATCCTTATATAGATCCCAAGAGCGAGGGGTCCTCTCTCTCATGTACCTATTAAACGCTTTTCTTGTCTCTTTCTTCATAGATTCCAATTCAGTGCACCACCAGGGTGTTGGATCCTTTTTATCTATGATTGCAGCGGGACAAGCCAGTTTGAAAGAGTGAGTTATCGCAGAATTCATTTGTTCCACCGATCGCTCTATCTCAGTCGTGTTATTAGGTATTTCCCCCTGAAATTTCCTCGATTTGTTCCAATAAACACATTTCATACTTAGTACGGTCCGTATTCCTTGGCACTCTAATCCGTTTGTTTTCGCTACTCGGTTTCGTGTCATACAGAATTCCAAACTGAATAGCCCTGTGATCAGACATGGTTAGTCTATCCACCACTCTCCCCGCAGGGGGGTCTGTGTCCGTGTGACACTCAGCTTGGAAGGCTGTTTGTAGTCGGACAGGGATCTTTGGTGACTTACGACACCACGGACCTAGTAGCGCAAGGGGGCCCCTGGTACAGTTGATACGCCATGGCGAGGATCTGTACAAAGACCATTCGGGCGTTAACGGTCCCGTGCTCCTGAGTTATGCACGGGTGGCTCTTGGCGTGCCTACCTCCCCCCATAGTTTGCGGGAGGGAAGCACTAAAGGCCTAGCACGATTTTGATGTCCCCTGGTGGGGGGTGCATCATACGGAAGTCGTGTGAGCTTCGGAGGTGACGGCTCCGCATGACCCGAGTCAAGAAGGGGCTAGCTAGGGAGAACGGCCTTGGTGGAAAATGCCTACGCGCCTATGTCTAGCTAGTTTGTGGATCGATGACCACACTGCCTGAGTCGCATTGCTGACTAGTAAACTGAAGGGGCCGCCTGGATATGAAAAGCAGCGCTTCGTTATCTGCACAGACGCGGAGTCACAGGTCCAACGAGCCTGGGGTGTGCATGCCCGAATTCGACGTAAGGCTTAACCAATAGGGGGCCGAAGGAGGATCACACCTGCTATGGAGAAGTCCATAGCGAATAGTGTACTACGGGGATGGGTGTGCCCAGGGGACCATGGTCCTTGCCCATCAAGGTGTTGGACTCGTAGTGGCTGGAGGTTGTTACCCAAGTCATCCAGCTAGTGATGCAATCCCGGGGTTGGATTCCGGATGGTGTGTGCATGCGCCTGATGGAGAAATCTCCGTCTGACAACAACACCTTGTCAGTAAAAAAGCCGAAGGTCCAAACTTTTTAGCGGGACCGGGAGATAAAGGCCGAAAGGCTAGGTGCTCCCCTGACGGTATACCTGTAGATGGTTAGCTTGTCCACCACTCTCCAGTTCTGAATTCTGTGCAGCATATTGACAGAGCTCAGGGTAATGTCTATCACCTCAGCCCTTCGCGCATGAACGAAGGTGGGAGCCACCCCTGTATTAGCTACTAACAAGTTGTATCTTTCAACAAATTCCAGCAGTTGCTGTCCTCTGATGTTGTCATCTGTGATGCCCCACACAGTATTGTGAGCGTTGGCATCACAGCCTAATATCAGACCTATACCTCTTTCTTTACAGTATTTTACCAGGTTCTCTACTTCCATTGAAGGAGGTGGTTCTGGTGAGTCGTAAGCAGCGCCCGCTCTAGCACTTACGCCGCCCCGGACAAGAGGACCCCGCCGCCCCTTAGGTACTATTCAAGGCGAATTAAACGTAGATTGTACGAGGAATTCAAAGATGGTGCTGTAAAGCTTCTGTAATACTTGCTCTTATGAAGCTAAAAAATATAGGTACTCCATTGTTTTTATCGGATGGCTTAACACACAGGGGTAATCCTGTTAGCAAATATGTAATCAATCACTCACAAATTAACACACACATGCAATATTCTCCTATAGCAGATAATCGGTAGTGTTGTTTTATCCTAATAGTATGACATCAAATTGTCATCCGATAAATTGTTTATCGTAGTTTTGTTGGAGGAAGGGCTTCGTAATTTTTGGAAGAGTTGAGAGTGATGAAGTACTATGAAATACCAAAATGGAAACCAACTACATATCTTCAATTGAATGCTTTGAAGTCTTGAATTATTGTCAGTTTCTGAAGCCGCTAAGAAAATCTCTACACATAAACTGAGCACATTTTATTGATAAATATGTGGATTGAAACAAACTGTAAACTGTAAAATATTTTCACTGCAAACGAATGATTGTCAGTTTTTTTATTGCCACTATTGGTAAAACCACATGAGAGAAGATTAATTGCATAACAGATTTTATAGAAATGCTTTAAATATTTCAATAGAAGCAACTCCAACTGCTTACGAGCAATGCTCATATTAGTCGAGAGCATGGGTTCAATGCTAGCTGTGCGCTACTCTTTTTATCAGATATCAGTGTCATTCTATAAGCTTGCTATAGATGGCATTAATACTTAATCTGTTCACATTGGTTAGGTAATGCACATAGGTTAGGTAATGCACGAGGCACGAAAGTAATGATGATATAAGATATAAAATACAAGGTTCTATTGGTTTAGAAAAAACGGCGGCGAATGTCACTTTTCTTTTTTCATATCATGAAATCTGCTTCTAATACTATTGGAAGAGAATATTCTAGTAATATAGAACTATAATTGTTAGTTGGGTAGAAGCATTTTTTGAAAGACAACACAAAAATTGATGGTGACAGTAGGACTCGAACCAATGCCCTAATAATTCAGAAAATATAATCTTGATCCACTGAAAAGGCCCAGAAAGTATGCACTAGAAAACTGTTCCGCTTCGTTCAGACTCCTAAGCGAAATTCGCCACAGTTCAGCAAGGCTTGATATAGAGTTTATTTGGAGTTCCAAAAATTGAGGTTAGTATTGAATTCCCCGAGCCACATTTTTTTCACCACCGTCAGAGGCACACGGAAACCTGGAGGCTTTCACAGCGACGTAAGAAATTGAAAATCAATGCAAAATTATTTTGTTCACTAAAAGACTCAACACATTTTGTAAAACACTGCTTGGGAAAATTTTGGAAATTTGCAATGGTGCTCGTTTTCATTACTAATCTTTTGGAATAGTTTTTGATAACATCTTTATACACTGCGCAGCAGATCAACTTCAATTAGTCGGATCTCTTCGCAAACTGATTTCTTCAGTGGTTTAATTTCATAAATGCGTCATCTTGATAATTTTTATAGAGAAGTGGGTAGCTAGCTAGTTAAATCGGGAGAACCTAGCAATATCTCGATATTAGCATGTCTAGAAAAATATTAGGGAAGATTGGTTGCAGCTCTGACAATAGGTGTGTTTTTTTGGTTATCCCGTGCAGGTTTGGGTAACGTCGAGTTTAGTTACCCAAACCTACACGGGATAACCAAAAAAACACACCTAATGTGTACTGTGGTTCCATCCCTCAACTTGCTGAAATCAAAACCAACCTGTTCAAAATTTGTCATCTCAATTTTCAATTCAATTTATTGTTCAATAGTGCACATTTTCTTAACAATTCGTGGGGGGAGGTAATTCAGAGAACAGACTATAATATCTTCACAACTGTATTATATATTAATTTGGATTAACAATTCTAGTACCATGTACATGTAATTAGGAAAAACAAGGATGTGTTAACTAGCTCAAGGAAAATTGTATAAAAAACCTTGCGTATTCTTTTTATATTATATGCTTTTAACTTATGTCTAATCTTAACTTATTAACTAATTCAAAAAATACATTTAAGTTACTGACTAAAATTAGTTAAAGTAAACTAGGTATTGGAAATAAGATTATGTGAACAGTGATGTAATTAGTGGATTAGCACTAGAGATACTTCTAGCTTCAAAACTAAAGGATCTTCTGCTAGCTAGTTCCGCGATTGTGATTGTATCCGTCAAGCGATGTAGCTCACGCGTAGAGAACGAACGGGGTTTCTTAGTGATCATTTTTAAAATTCGATTTTGTTCTGTTTGAATTTTATTTTTGTGGTGCATTGCACACTGACCCCAAACCGGTATACAGTAAGAAATAATTGGTTTGATAGCCATTTTAAAAACTAGTAACTTGTTCGATGAAGAGAGCTTAGAGCGTACATTTAGAAGTTGATTTTGCGCAAAACTTGCTTTGGAAACTTTTGAGAGGACATAGTCAACATGATTCGAAAATATCATCTTCTTATCTAAGTCGACACCCAAATAAGTGACATCGTCGTCCCATTGGATTTCTTTTCATAGGAAATTAATTTTTCTGGACGGTAAGCTATTTCGACTCCACTTTTTTGTAAAAAACACAGCTTTTGTTTTATCTTGATTTATTTTTATCTTCCACCGATGATAAAATTGGTAAAGAAGTTCAAGCTGTCTTTCTAAAATATAACGCCTTTCATTCTGTAACACTTTTTAGTTAGACCAATCAAATAATAGATTTACTATGTATCATGGCTCCACACATTAACTGGATTTATTAGCTGTAACGCCGTTACCATGACTCCAAACTGGGAAAAAGCGACTGATATGAAATGTACCCATCAAGTTCTTTGATTTGATAAAAACTAAAAAAGTCGACTTTTTCAAATCTCCGGGACACCCTGTTTGCTTTGTCCTACCAACGTCTAAGTATTTCGTGCTAAAGACTGTTACGATTCTACACATTCCTACCAAATTTCATAACGATCGGTTAGTGAACAAATTTGTAAATGTCCGGGACACCCTTTTATCTTGGCCATACCAATTTTTAAGTATTCTACACTTTCTAAGTATTCTACACATTACTACCAAATTTCATGACGATCCCTTAAGCCGTTCGCGAGTTATTTAGTGAACAAATTTTCAAATGTCCGGGAGACCCTGTTATTTTTGTCCTACCAACTTTTAAGTATTTCGTGCCAAAGACTGTTACCATTCTACACATTCCTACCAAATTTCATGACGATCGGTTAAGCCGTTCGCGAGTTATTTAGTGAACAGACGGACGGACAGACGGACGGACAAAATTGATTTCATAAGGGTTTTTTGTAAAATCTAAAAAACCATAAAAATTAATGGATGATTTACCACGGTTCCTGGTAATTAATTTAATTTGCAGAGCTATATCTTTATAAAATAATTTTGAAATAGTATCATAACCCGATTAATGAATATGCCAAAACTTAATTGCGAGTCTTAATTTATCGTTCCACTCTATAAAACAAGTGCGGTGTATGTCTGTTTACTGGCATTGTACCATATCTGTTCAAACTACTTTATTGTATCAAACCACACAGTTTCTGAAAAATATAAAACTTAAGGAGTCGGAATTCGATTGAATTTTAGTTTTTGTATAACTTATTAACGAAATATACTGGTCCGGTATGAGTCCTGATTTTTGAATAAGCATGTGAACAGTCTCTCATTTTGGTTATGCTTCCTGGTAAAAAATATCTTCGATAGAATTCAAATAAATATTTGATATTGTCAAGCTGGGTGTTTCTGTCTTTTGTCTATTTAAGTACAAAATGTTAATATTCGAATCCACATTGAAGACGAAGTTAATGCAAAAAATAATTGCAAAATGATTTAGCTTCAGTTTTTAATTGGCGTAACAATAAGACTTAAATGTTTAACTAAGAGTATCAAATTGCAGAATTAACGAGACACAAATATATGCTACATTTGGCATGATGGGAAACAGAGGGAGGGGTTAATGAAATTAGGAAGTTGTTTTTTGCAATATTTGGAAGAAGTTTCGGCAAAAAATCCTGGCGTAAATGTGATTTTTTTTTACTCAGAAAGTTGTCGTGGCCAGCAAAAAACTGGTGAAAATATTCAAATTATGTGTATGTGTGTCTGTTGACAATCCTTTAACCCTTTCCCGGACAGAACGTCTATAGACGTCCAATTTTGAGCATTTGACATACAAATCGTGTCAAATTTTGGCGTTGTGTCCGTCAATGAGTTAATTAATATTTCTTGACAGATTTATGCGAATAATGTATGTATTTGTATACTGTGAGAAAATTTGATCCAAGTTTTATCGAGCACTAATTTCTCATTAGGGGGCATACCCAAAATGAAGGTTATAGTCTTCATAGCCTTACAGAAAAGGCTGCGGAACAATCCAAAAAATTAGGGCCCATATACGTGCCTGATCAATACAACAATTCTTAAACAAGAAATGCAAAGAAGAATAGAAATTTAATTCTTGTGAAGGAAATGAACTTTACTGATTTCATGAACATAAAAGAACTAAATGACCAAAAGTTTAATTGCACCAAAACTATCACAGGTAGTAAAGATAGCTTAAACATAAAAAAAAATATGCCATTTATTGTTGAATACACTGCCCAATTTACGCAGTAAAAATTAATTTGCGCCATGGGTTAAGGAGGGAGGGAAGGGTTAAAATTCAGATTTTTTTTTTTCAAATATCTGGAAAACTGTGAGTCTGTCCCGTGAACGAAACAAACTACACAAAATTACCTTTCTAATTATATATAACACTCTGGACATTTTCTCAGAAGATAATACCCTAGACCCAAAAGTATTATATTGTATTTACATTTTTTGAGTTTTACAACTCGCACTGTAACTCTTGATAGAATAGACCTAGGGACATAACATAACATAGCAGTTAATTCTAGTTTCCTGAATGTATATCCAAAAGGTTGTACTTGAGCGTGCCTTACAAGTACGAAAGATCGGGTTTGAAGGTTGCTATTACACGACACCCGATATATTCGCAAATAGCCTTAGAACTGGTACCAATGACCTTCAAACCCAATTTGTTGATACTTGTAGCGTACGTTCTGGTACAAACTTTTCAGCATACATTCAGAAGACTACAATTAACTGGTATATTGACGTTCTAAGAGATAAATTATTTTTTCTATTTTAGATAGAATTTAGAACTCAAAAATGTGAAATTTGTTAAAATTTTTGTTCACTTTGTATAGAGGGTACCCTTAGTTTTGATCGGATGATAATATTTTTTGGTGGAGAGCATAATGCGGCTTAGGGTAGGCACCGTACCAAATTTGATATGCCTGGCTCAATTTGAAAAAAAGCTTCAGGCATACCTTTTTGAAAAATATTAGGAGGAGTTGGGTGTTAATGGTCGGAAGACTTCAATTTTTGTTACAAATCAAATAAATTTTCTTAGCAATACATGAACAAGATCTTATGACCCTAAGTTTATTATATTTTATTTTTTCATTGATTTAGTCTGGCTGGTCTAGCGGTTAGTGCGCGCACCTTCGGTGCACAGGCTCATGAGTTCGAATCTCACCGTGTTCCATGGTGTTTTTCTAACTCACGAGCTTGTGACGGACTATGATCTCACTCAGATGTTAAACGAGTACCCATTTATGGGGATAAATAACACTGCTAAGCGTGATGCTGATCTCATTACCTCAACAAAAAGCAGATAAGATCTTGGAAATAGGATGTCACTAACACATCCTGCGGCCTTAGTCCAATGCTGGATTGTCGCGCTGTTATTTATTTATTTTATTGATTTTGTGATTGTATTATTAATTATTATTATTTTTTCTTTCTATTTTATTTTGGATTTGTTGTTAAGAATTTTGTAAACTTATATATCCTCCCTCCTCCACACAAGTGATAAGCTCATATAGGGGGGAGTAAAATAAAATTATATTGAATTGAATTGAATTCTATCAAGAGTGCGAAATGTAAAACTCAAAATAAATTTAATTCACTATAATACTTTTGGGTCTAGGGTATAATTTTCAATGAAAATATCTAAAGTTTCTTATATCATTACAAAGGTAATAGCTCGTTTCGTTCTCAGGACATTTTGTGGCTAGACTCATAGTTTTCAAAAAATTTGCAAAAAAAAAACTGAATTTTAATCCCTTTGCCATCCCTTCCCTATATTGAAGGGTACCCGTTTATCCGACCGCTCAGTTGATACTGTTTCCTTGCAACAACATCTATGCATGAACAATTTCCATATCAGAGCACAACAAAGTGACTTAGTAAGTTTATTAAACTTCAATCTTATACCATGGTATTACTCGTATTACGTACCATTTTTCCGTAATCTTTTTGAATAAATGTTTAGTTTTTCGTCATAAATTATAACAAATCAAAAGAAAAGACAAATGAATTCCCTTTTGTATTCTTTATCCTGGCTGATTAACACCATTCATGTCACGATCAATATTAAATCATATATAACGCGACTGAAACCTCTTCTCACTAACCATCAAAATAAACCCACAATAATTTTGTTTTTTTTTTTTAATATATCATTATAAATTGAATGTCAATCAATTCAGCAATATGTTCAGCTACCTATAATATAGAATACCGCAAAATACTCTTGGAATTGTAAAAAACACGTGAAAGAAATTTTAAAATGCAATTTCTGGCGAATCAACAAATTTGCAGTTGCGTCGTTCTTCTTCTGGATGTGCGATATGTTGTCCCACTTTGCTTTTCGGAAGTAAGACGCGTGCTAGAATCAAGGAGGTACAATTTTGGCAATTTTTCCCGACCCTTTTTGATTCCGAATGCAGTACTCCGTATCAATTGTGGGTTATTAAAACCTTGCAAAGACTTTTTTTCTTTAAAGCACAATTTTCCTTTGTATGTATTTTATCTGTAGTTTTTATGGTTTTAATTCCACTAAATCGAAGTTGATATTAATATTTTCTTTTCCGCCTTTTCTACTTTTTTCTTATACGAGCCAAAAAGCCGCCCCCAAAATTTGGCGCTACGGGCGACCGCCCGGCTCGCCCCCCCCCTTAGTGCGGGCGCTGGTCGTAAGGGAGGTACGCCGAAGCGATTATAAATG
Organism: Microchrysa polita; assembly: GCA_949715475.1. NCBI lineage: Eukaryota > Metazoa > Arthropoda > Insecta > Diptera > Stratiomyidae > Microchrysa > Microchrysa polita. The sequence goes on along the minus strand of OX454422.1, from coordinate 15,783,212 downwards.
ATCCTGCTCCACTTCCAATCATTACTGCCGTAAGATCGGGCGAGCTTAGATGCGTCATTTGTACCGCATGTACACCATGCCGCACCAGGATACAAGTCCTTACCTTTCCACCCATCTGTACATAGTATAGATTGGCGGACTGTTGCGACAAACCCCTAATTTTGTTTTCCTTGGTAATCCAGGGTTGCTGTATCAATGCAATGTCGAGTTTTTCTTCCTCAAAGCACCTCATCATCATCGCTGATGCCGATATACAGTGATGAATATTCAACTGACACACATTCAGTGTTTGTTTGTGCGGGCCCACCTCCTTCCCTGATAGATTCACCCTTACAGGTTCCTCTACCCCCGCATACTCTGTATATGTATAAGACGGCTCCGAAAACCTATAGGTTTTTTACTTAAAAATTATTTTGTTCGCACGTTTTCGAATAAATGTCCCTAAATACGCAATAAAACCCTAAGAATATCTTTGTAACATTTCAAACGGATTCATAAGCTTATCTGGGTTAATTTAAATCTGACATATTAGACATATACAAACCCTTTGCTCCCTGCGCCATAGTTTCATCTTCAACCACTCAAAACCACAGAGAGTATACAAACTAAGATATTTGCTAAGATTTTTCCCATCTTTTTTCTTTTCTTGCAAATTTTACATGCATTTAATCGGTCAAATGCCATTCGATGAACCATCTAAACCACACATCATGCAACATACCTGCATATACGTTTGCACGGCATTCATACGTCGATGTCATGTCACCATGGTTGCATTTTAATTAATGCATACATAATACAGATAATATTTTCTGCACTTCGATTACCTAATCGTCTGGTTGGTTTTTGGCACAGTGTAAACAGAGCGGTGCGCCCTGCGAAACCATGAACATATAGAAATGTGCATACAATTTATCAAACCGCCCCACATGTGTGTATAAATGTAAATGAAAAATATAAGTGAAAATTTGCAAAATGACATCGTGAAAGTGAAAGATTATAGTCCAATAAAAATAGATTTAGGACACAAAATAGAAAAAAATGGCCTTAAGTTATTGTTGGTTGTTTCGGAATCAATATGGGGTCCCAGAATAGTTCAAAACCATGTTTGATAAGAAATATTTGAATCGTCCCCAAAAAGGACGAACACTATTGATATAAAATTATACTTAATCGAGCATAGACATGCAATCAAACAGTATATCGATAAATATTCCATTCCCGAAATTATTTTGTTATTTCATGCACCACAAAGGACTCACTTCAGTGTCCTTTGACAGAACAATTTACGGTGCCTCGGATTTCGTAAAATTTGGAACAAATTCTGGAATTGTCTATGACAAGTGGAGGATGTTCTTTTTTTATATGGACCTCTCCCATAAAAATTGTTCCAAGCGACATTTTTCCCAAACTCCTGACACGCTACAGAATTCAAAGTTACAAAGTTAATTTTTTTCCATTTGAAATGCTAAAATGATTGGACTAACAGTTTCTGCATATCTGCATAGGTACGCGAGTATAAAAGATATCTCATGGCTGTTTCCAGACCAATGCACTGCATCACCAATGGTGGGTCTGCGTATTATGCTCTACATTTTGAATCTGGTTTCGTAATTTTTGTTCAGGTTTTTCTAAGTAATAGCATAACGATAAATCTGAGTCCAAGTACGTCCACATATCGGCTGGCAACAAGATCAGTCCATTTTCTTGAGTCAAAGATATCGGAAGCATATTTCCAGAGTTTTTGTGCAAATTTATCACAAAACGGATTCCGAGTGTGTGTGTGCGTTTGATTTACAATATTGTTTTCCTTAAACATGCTCGCAGCCAGCTTCCTTCTAGTTCAGCTAGGAGTTCTGAGTCTCTTGCCACCAAGCTCATCCTACACGGTTAAAAATGATTTTAGCTCCACATCGGCAACCTCTACAACGACCGCGACCACTTATAATCCTTTTGAAATAATTTACGAGTGGCGTTTCTTGGATTTTGATTTTCCATCGTATCAGAGCCGTTTAACGGCCATCCAAACCGGGTAAGCATATAGACAAAAATTTTAAGCTTTTCTCAAGCCAGAGATAATTTCATACGTGCGCACTTTGTATAGGAAATTCGTTCCGGAAAATAACTTACCACTGGGCATTGATACGTACGGCGACCGAATTTTTGTCACAACACCCCGTTGGAAGGGTGGCGTTCCGGCCAGTTTAGTGTGGCTACCACGCATACCCGAGGAGCACAGTCCACCACTTCGACCGTATCCCAACTGGGAGGCGCATGGCGATCCGGAAAATCCGGATTGTAGCAAACTGATGTCCGTCTATCGGACATTTATCGATGAGTGTCATCGTCTCTGGATTATTGATGCCGGAGTGGTGAATGCTACGATTCAATTGAATCAGGTGTGCTTGCCGAAAATTGTGATCTTTGATCTGCGCACCGATAGTTTGATAGCGAGCTATGAATTGCCGGCCAGTCAGGTGAGTGTATGCGTAGGGAATAATTATTCAAGCAAGTTGAGCAATTCACAAAAGATCCTAAGAATGTGGTCACGGTGTTTTGCCAATGGCGAATTTTTTAGAGTGCATGCAAAGCTTCAAAGCGTCTTCAAAGACTAAATGCAATTTCGAAGCTTAAAAGCGTTTTCAAAGCTCAAATGAAATTCTAAGCAATCATGACCGCAGGCGTAGGGAACTATGTTCATACACCACGTATCAATAGTGTTTGCACAAATTTCCCTTAGGCTGTGGTCAGGATCTTTTGCGAATCGATTAAATTGCTGGAAATTGCATTTAAACTTTTAAGAAGCTTTTAAGCTTTGCATGCACTCTAAACAATTCGCCATTCGCAGAAGATCGTAACCACATCCTTAAGGACCACATAGATTCAACGATTTATCGGCCGATCAAAGCTCATTTCATGTGGAGCAGGCACATTTTTAGGTTCCACTACCGCATTCGCAAGGGAAAATGAGCTTTTTCCACAGAAAATGTGCTTTCTCCACAGAAATGAGCTTTGATCGGCCGATAAATCGTTGAATATATGTGGTCCTTTAGGATTTTTTGCGAATTGCTTACACTGCTTGCAATTGCGTTTAAGCTTAAAAGCGTATAAAAAGCTTAAATGCAATTTAACCAATTCCTCAAAAGCGCAAATGCAATTTAACCAATTCCAAAACCAGAAGATCCTATCTGCATTCTAAGTTTAAGTTTCCGTATCCCAAATTACGCGGCCATTCAAACTACAAACAAAAGGTAGAGATGACCATAGGAAATCTCCACCGTAGTCCTTGAAAACGTAGATTTTTACTATGGGTGGATTTCGATCGCTTGGATTTTTAACAGATGGTTTTGAATGATTTTCGTATTGCAAAATTAAAGTTTTGACTCTTCCCTATAGGTAAAAGAGGACTCTTTGCACTCGAATATTATCGTTGAACTTCGTAACGGCCAATGCAACGATGCATACGCCTACGTGACCGATGTCTGGCGCTACGGGCTCGTCGTCTACAGTTTAGCCACGAATCGAAGCTGGCGCATCTCACATCATCTGTTTATGCCGAGCCCGTTTGCGGCCGATTTCAATTTGCACGGACTCAACTTTCAGTGGGTGGACGGTGTCTTCGGCATGAGCCTTTTGCCCGTTCGCGGCAATGGTCCGGACGTTGCTCTGTTATATCATCCGATGGCGAGTTACAATGTAAGCAACCAAAAAAAAAATCCTTGGGGCATACCTACGCTTTTTTCATTCGTATGCTAAATGTCTTTCAGGAATTCATGATTACCAGTACGTCGATATTGCACGATGAAGTCCTGTGGACAAATGGCAGCACGACCGATGTTGCACGTGCGAAAAAGTCCTTTGTGAAAATTGGCGAGCGTGGTGCACGCGGACAATCGACAAACGTTGGAATCGATCGTCGTAATATTATGTTCTTTACGCTCGTGTCGCAGGATGCGATTGGCTGCTGGAATACCGCTACGGCATATACGAAAGAGAATTTAGGATGTGTTGCACAAAATGCAACCACTCTGTATTTCCCGAACGATTTGAAAGTGGATCGGGAACAGGATCAAGGCGTATGGGTGATCAGCAATCGATTGCCAACGTATTTGTATGCACAGCTTGACTATGACGATGTGAATTTCCGAGTACAGCGTGCACGCGTCGCGGATGCAACACGCGGAACAATATGTGAGCAGCAGGGGTACGTGTGAATAAGAACTAGGACACGAGTAGCGCGACTTTTATACGGTAGGCTCTGAATTAAGTCATGATTGTAGATATTAGTAAAATACATTTTAAACATTTTAATGTAATTTGTTTGATAAAATTAAAAATAAAATAAATAACAGGCGCGACAATCCAGCATTGGACTAAGGCCGCAGGATGTGTTAGTGAAATCCTATTTCCAAGATCTTATCTGCTTTTTGTTGAGGTAATGAGATCAGCATCACGCTCAGCAGTGTTATTTATCCCCATAAATGGGTACTCGTTTAACATCTGAGTGAGATCATAGTCCGTCACAAGCTCGTGAGTTCGAAAAACACCATGATCCACGGTGAGATTCGAACTTATGACCCTGTGCACCGAAGGTGCGCGCACTAACCGCTAGACCAGCCAGACTACTAAAATTAAAAATACATTCCCTAAAAGAGAAATAAATGACAAATTACAGTCGTTCAAAATTAGAAAAACAAGTTCAAAGCATGAACCCACTTCTAGCGCATTTATTATAGATCTCGTTCAGTGCGGATCTAAACCGAGTGATGTGGCTGTGCCCCATCGTGACAACAGATTTGCTTTAGTGATTCCCGATAAAAAGGGCATCCAGTCCCTCCCGTTTAATGGTTGCAGTTGCAGTTTTCCTTCTCTGCCTCCTTACACAATATACAACGGGGCTCGCCATCACAGGAGGCTGCCTTGTGACCTTCATTTCCCATTTATAGCAAGTTCTTGATCTAACGGGTTTGCTGCTGCAGCCCTTCGCGAAGTGTCCAAACGCAAGACACCTATGGCATCTGTTCGAGACCAATTGAGGTCTTATGCGATAGCTAGTCCAACCCACCTTAAGCTTGCCTCGTTCCATTGCCTTGTTGGCTTCATTAGTAGGCATGTATATAACTGCGATCTGAGTGCCGCAGTACGCCTTTCCGCAGTGACTTTACCGCTTCGATTTCAAGGTTTACCTCCTGGTCCAGGGTCTTGGGTTTTCTTCCGATGGGGGCCTTCCGGTCTCAACCACCCCCTCCTGTTGATCCACTGCCCTCAAGCCGTAGACGTCCTCGTTCAGGCGTGCCGGCCGGCTTGTGAGCAACGCGTAGTAAAGTCGTGACTTCGTTGTCCCCTTGGAGCTTTTTGGCCTTTTTACCAAATATCTGCTGCTTGGCTCCATTACACATAACGCGTACGTTCCTGAGGTTCTCTTTCACTGCTCGGATGTATGTAGGGTTTCGATTCTACAAATTGCATCACGTGTACCTACACGTGTTACTCACTACACCAACCAGACTATACTTGATGATGTTTGTAACTTGCTGGACAGTTGAAAAAAATCGAGACGTTATTTATTCATCTCTGCCTTGTTTCAGCTTTAACTTTAATTTAAATCCTTTAATTTTAAAAATGTTTGTTCTTAATTAATTAATTAATTAATTAATTAATTCAATACGGCAGTCTTGGCAAGACTCCATTCAAACCATATGTGGTCTCAGCACCACAGCCATAATAACCGTGTATATACCGCAAGTAAGATAAAATAGTTTAGTTTCCACCAGACCGTACTGACTAGTTTGAACTAAGTTTAGTACCACTCGCGAATTATTTTGTTCGTGTTTCACCGTTCATGCCAAAGTGGATTGGAATTTTGTCCACCCTATAGAAAAGGTACAATCTCCAAAAATGTTTTAAGATAGTTTATTTGCAGACTGACCTAAAGGATCGTTTTGGCAATAGGGTGGGTCCCATTATAAACCGTGGCTATACAATTACAGGAAATAGCACAGCAATACCAGAAGCACATTTATTCCATAATGGAGGTGTTTATAGAGCCGAAAACGGATATAAATGTCGAGTAAATTAAGCGGAACAATTTCAAAAGTTGAACCTATACCTTTCACAAAAGCAAAAACACGAATTGATGTAGTGTTTGCATTGAATACCTTTATTTATGGAAAATGCACTGATTCCGAGCTATTTTCATATGAATTATAAAAGAAGGCCAAAGTTTCCTTAACTTTGAAAGATTATAAAAATATAGATACTTTTTTCAACCATTTTTGGTGAAAATTTGAGGTTCCAGATTGTGTGATGATGAACTTTCGAAAATTGTAGACAATATGAAATTTACTTAGCGTAAAGGCTTATCTCAAGGACCTGGTAAAAGATAAACAATAAATTTCGCATTTGTTTTGACTTCGAAAAGTATATATCTCTCCTTGTCGACAAAAAAAGATCTACGTCGGAGTACTGTTTTTCGCAGTCGTTCTGTTTTTATGGTTCGAGAAATCTTTCAGGTGGCTTTTGGGCCCCTAAATCTAATGGGCCCCACCGCCACGCGGGATCTGCAGGCCCTTATGCGCCGCCTCTGCCTACAAATTAACTAATCAGCAACATTTTGCCTAATTTCATAGCAGCAGCATCAAAATTTACACCATTGCGAACGATATATTCAAATGGGATTGCAATGCTTTGAGTGGTATAAATTCGATCAAATATAAAATTTTATTGCGGCTGGATACTGAAACCAATGAAAAAGCCAAAAACGATTAAACCATATCAGCAGCCCCAAGCAATAAATTCCCTACGCCACTGCTAACTATTATTAAAAGCAAATTTTTTCCAGTATTTCGTTTCCTTCTTTTTCTTTTTCATTGGACATACAGTTGACGCCGCTTAATGTGATCACATTTGGACCTTGCTATTTTGATAACATTAGTCGAATGATAACAATAAGCCAAAATGTTTTTTGAGTACCTAGTACGGTTGCTACAAATAAAGAAACGGCTGCAAAGGTGCGGTTTACCATTCTTTTATCACAGAAATCATGGTTTTGCTAAGTACAGGGTGGCCCATTTAAAGTGAACTACTGGAAACCATAAATAACTTGCAGATCCTCTGGAAATGACTCGTTCATCGAAAACGTCCGTCCATTGTGCGGTATGGCAAGGCGCTCCATTTGGCTGAATCCACATATCTCGTCGGTTTTGGACAAATAAGGACGAATGAGCATCTCACGATATCGTTGTCCGATCACAGTCAGGGCCTTTCCATTCTCGTTCTCGACGAATACTGGACCGATGATCTCCTCTAAAGTAATACCGCACCACACAGTACACTTTGCACAAAACGTCTTACGCTCGTGTAGGTATCTGGGTTTTGTTGCGCTCCACCTTCTAAAATTTTGCTTGTTGACCAAGCCGTTCAATAAGAAATGTGCCTCATCCGACAATCATAAGACAATGAATGAATCCTTCTTCTCTGGCCAATCGCTGGAATTGAATGGCATAAGCTAATCGTTGTTGGTAATCAGGAAGTTGTAAGTGTTGCGCAAATTGTGTCTTGTAAGGAAACATGTTGCATCCATGTAAAATACGCTCTAATGTTGTTCGTGATATCCCCTATTGAAACGATCTTCTTCGGGTTGATGTTGTTGCATCTGATTCGACGCTGGCTTCCACCCGCTTAATGATTTCGTCCGTCCTCGCACTTCGTCTCCGGGCTCGTCGAGGGCTATTAACTATTAACGGTTCCTTGTTTTCGAAAAGGGCGAACAATTCTGAGAATCGTTGGTTTCGAGGGAGCAACTCTTACATGAAGCGTTCTTCAATACTCGCGCCGTGTCTCGACAATCGAATTATTATTCTGCCTGTAAATTTGTATTATTTGAACTCGTTGCTCAACCGTATGTTTTTCCATGTTGTCTTTTTTTTAATACTAACGCATATGGATCCTTTCCATTTGATTTTATCAATGTAATTTTATTAAAACTTTTTCTTCTTCTTGTAGCGGTGCAGAAAGGTGTGAAACCTCTGTGCATCTATGTGGGTACGATTTTTGGTTCGTCAATGTTTGTGTCCGTGAGGTCTAAGGACAAAAACATAGCTGCTGCCATAGGGTTTTCCCACAGCGATATAGGGGTAAGATCAGTGGGCGCAGCGGGGCATTGAAACAAGTGACCCACATCATGAGGAGTACCATTGCAGTTTGGACAGATGTTTTGGATGTCCGGGTTTATGCGGGAAAGGTACGAATTCAGGCGTGAACAAAAGCCCGACCGAAGTTGAGCTAGTGTTACTCTAGTCGCTCTCGGGAGCCTAATCTCCTCAGGCAAAATTGGTGGTGGGCGCTCTGAGAGGACTCTATTCGCACCTAAACTCGCGATAGACCGATTCACTTCTTCAGTGTGAATCGCTGCAATGGCGGCTCAGTATGTAACTTCATCGTGAGGGTCCCGTTTGTATCCCTGAACCTCTCTCTCAAGGTCTCGTAGACCACGCCTGACATGTCGTGGTGGAGGAATACGGTCCATTAGATGATTATTGGGATGATCCTCACGGCAGCAACCAACAAGATACTGTTTTGAGATTAGGAGATTGTGATCACGTATTGGCATCAATTTTGTCTCCTGATGTAAGTGATCCTGGGCAGACATCAGAAGGCAACCTGTCGCGATGCGTAGAGCAGCATTTTGGCAGACCTGAACTTTGGACCAGTTTGTGTCACATAGACTATGTGTCCAAACTGGGGCTGCATAATCAGCGGCCGCTCGACCCACCGCTTTATGAGTACCTAGCATGGTTTCTTTATCTTTGCCCCAGGTGCTACCAGCTAGAGCTTTTAGGATGTTGTTCCTTCTGCGCATTTTTTCACAGACTGAAGCTGCATGATTCGCAGACGTCATCTTGTTCTCTAGGTGAAGCCCGAGAATTTTGGGGTTTTTAACAGTAGGAACAGAATTGTTGCCAATACGTATATCCATCTCCCATCTGATGTCCTCCCACCAAGTGGTTAGAAAAGTCGCAGAGGATTTGGACGCAGAGATGGTGAGGTTTCGGCTTTGGAAAAATGCCTGTAATCGTCCTAGATAGTGATTAATTCGGAGGCGCATTTCATCCTTATCGTTCCCTGTGGCGAGTACGGTGCAATCGTCAGCATAGGAAACCACCTCGATTCCTTCAGGTGGTGTGGGAAGGCCGGACATGTAGATGTTAAACAGAGTGGGGGAGAGTACCCCTCCCTGTGGAACACCTAATTTGATTTTCCTAAGCTTAGAACGTTTGCCTCGAAACTCGGTGAAGGAGTGCCGACCAGCTAGATAATTGGCAATCCAACGAATCTCTTGTGCAGGAAGATGCATATTCAACAAGTTTGCTAAGAGCATTGAATGATTGACCTTATCGAATGAATTTGATAGGTCTATTGCTGGTTCTGTGACAACGACTGCGTTGATTTAGCCCATCACGAATGCGTGTAGTGATCGCATCGAGGGCAGTGGTGGTACTATGCATCTTTCTGAAGCCATGCTGGTGAGGTTCTAGCTTCGCACGTGCAACAAGAGTGGGGTGAATAAGGGCCTCCAGCGTCTTTGCGACAGGAGAAAGTATCGTAATGTGGCGGTAGGATTCCCCGAGATTTGCGCTCTTCCCTGGCTTGAGACAGGGAGCAATTCGACCTGTTTTCCAGATTTCAGGGATGGCAAGCGTGGACATCGACAAGTTAAAGGCGGCCGTGAGATACTCAATGGCTGGAAGGTCGAGATGTTTCAACATGGTCATCGAAATGCCATCTGGTCCGAGGGCCTTGGAGTTTTTAGCATTCTCGATGACTTTTTTAACCTGGTCCGCGGTAAAAGATGGTATGGTGTCAACATTCCGGCTGCGAATCCGTCTTCTAATTTTGCGCTTGAGGCCGTCAGACTTGGGATGTTCAATAAATTGTTTATCGAACAGGCTAGCACACTGAAGAGGATCGCAGGTTTTTGTGTTGCCAAATTCAATGGCGTTTTTGCCCTTTTCTTTCCGAGAATTGGAAAGGGCGCGGACGGTAGACCATAATTTGCTGACACCTTCATTGAGGTTACATTCATCGAGGTGCTGATTCCATTTCGCCCTCCTATAGTCTTTAACTTGTCGGTCGATTTCGGAGTTAAGCTCCTCAATTCTGGGATCATCAGGGTGAGCGCTTCTGATCTGATCACGTTCATCGGCTAATCTGGCGGCACTAGTGGGGAAGTTAGGCCGAATTTTCAGGATACGTCCTGCAGGAATAAAACGTGCCGCGGCTGTGGTAATGACGTTCCTAATATTTTTCTCGGCCTTATGAATGTTGGTAGGTGATGGTAGCTCGATGAACTTCGCCGACGAGTAAGCTTTGAAACCATCCCAATCGGCTTTCTTGTGATTGACAAACGTTCGCTTCTCAGACTGAGTCATATTCGCTGGTTTGTCAATTTTTATAATGATTGGGAGGTGATCTGATTTAAGGGTGGTACGTACTTCCCATCGGGAAGCAGCGATTAGGCTGGCGCTGACAATAGTTATGTCAGGAGAACTACTGCAAGTGCCCACGACTCTAGTCGGCGAGTCTTCATTGAGTGAACAGAATTCTGAGGAGTCAAGTGATTCGGCGATAGTTATACCCCTGGCATTGTTGTTGAGGTCCGAATGCCAGAGCTCATGGTGCGCATTAAAGTCGCCAAGGATGACCCTGTGCTCTCCGGAAAGGAGAGGACCAATATCGAAACGATAGCCTGAAGGGCAACTAGAATGAGGTGGTACATATATAATAAAAATTTCGATATTAGTATACTCCCTGATGGAACTGAGATGGCTTGAATTTCCGCCGTACCGTCAGCAACTACATCTAATACACAGTAATGTACGGACTTGTGTATTAGGAAGGCAAGTCCACCTCCAGGGTGAGAATCATCCGTGGCGGCCGGTCGATCTTTCCGCAGTATAACATATTCGCTATGGACGCTTAGAGACGAGTTTGCGTGAAGCAACGTCTCTTGGATGGCGGCGATGAGAATTCTGTTGGAACTCAAGAAGTGTGTGATCTCAGCGATTTTTCGGTGAATGCCATTACAGTTAAACTGTAATATAGATAGTGCAATGAAAACTGCTGGAGGAGGAGGGCCAGGCGTAAGACTGGGTCTGGCATTCCTTATCATATTGTTTGGCGGTGTAGGGGGCAGTGGTGGAGAAGGTGGGCTGGGAGCAGCCTTGGGTTGCCCAGCATTTATACAACCTGCCGCAACATAGGCTAAGGAGTGTTGCCCTTGTCTCCGTAAACCTGAACACCTAAAGTGAACCCATTTCAAACAGCAATTACACTGCACTGATCTGGCATTCGAACCGATGCGTTGGTTGCAGACACTACAAATCCATACCATTGGACCTGGATTTGTTTCAACACCGGCGCGAATTAGTAAAATTGAGAGCAGCCGCGCCGAGATGTAATGCTCCCAATATGACGAAAAAACACATAACTCGAATCCACACATATACACAGACAAGCACAACCTTCCTGCGTCGAACCTTCAGGGCTCCTGCCGGGGCTCTTGCCAGGAAGGCATATTGGCAGCTTTTGGCCGTTTTGCAATAACAAAACGGGTGTGGTCCGCCCCGTAGAGGCAGATGCCGTAAGACCACCATAATTGTAATATCAGAGTGGTCATATGGCTTGGCAGTCCAGCGCACCTTTGAGATAGGTATTTGTGTTTGTGTATATTTTGATTTGTTGTTTTGACGTATTGCGAAGCGATCCCAGAGATAATTCTATCGTTATTGGTGGTTAAACCAATGGCCTTTGAACAGAATCAAATTCGCTGATCTGGGGCAGGTCAATGCCTCGTCCAACATGGGAGGCTTAATGAAATTTGGTCATTCGTACTTCCCGATACATATCTCCACTGTAGCAGCTAAGTAGGGCGGATAACCAGCGAAATCAAGCGTTTTTGCTAGATGCCATCTAGCCCTCCATTACTGGCAGCAACCAGTCTTCGCTAGAAGAAGAAAATTTCGCTTATTCCCAACCCATTCGCTTCAAATTAAAATTGCTGACATTGCGAGTGTTACGGCTGTGTTTCCAATCAATTTGGCGCCATTTCATGCTGTGTGGCCGTGATCGTTCGGTCGCCACACAGTGATATAGAGATTCATAGAGAAACGAGTTTCCAAACTCGCCATGACCCGCCGCAAGATGATAAGAAATATTCTTATCCTAGAGTAATAAACTAACAATGCGGCTAAGAAGTGGTATGGCTGACAACCGTATCACACTCCGAATTCAGTTGTCTTTGTTTCGTTGACAGCTACACACGGTAGTCGTCAACGCACCATGCTCCACTAGAGTTAAGCGAGCCATAAACAGAAACGCATAGCATTTTTCAAAAAATAAATTTATTAATAAAAGAAAAATAAAACAAACAATAGTCGCCTTCGTGGCCGTTCAATTCGAAAATTATTGTGGAGCTGCTCTCCCAACACAGACGCTTTCGTTAACATTAGATTTGTTGCATTTGTCTAGTCTAGTCCCTGGTCCTAATATCTACAAAAAATTTATTCTATAATACGCAGACGAGAGATGTCATCATACAAACAAACATATTCGGAAACACACAGTGTCTCGCGTGATTTTTGTGTACGTAAATTTGTCGATGCTTGATTTTTGGTCCTTTAGACCCGACTGACTCGTTTTTAGTTGGCTTTCTTCTTTCCGGCCAGTGATTGCACATCGCCAGCAGCCTGCACGTCCACTTTGCCGCGTCGCGAATCGCTCAGTGCATTTACAATCTTTGGTATGATTTCCGTAAAGATAATTGTACCCGTGAACACCAGCAAGGTGCCGATCCAGTGGAACGACGTGAACGGATTGCGAAAATAGACAATGGAGAAGAGCAACGAAACGAATTTGCGCAACGTCACGACCAGCGTAACGGTCAACGACGAGCATTCCGTTGTCAGAACATACACCTGACTGATGCACACATATTGCGTGAGGACGTTGGCAATGAGATAGACCCATTGCGATGGTAGCGTGATGGCAACAATTGGCACTACCAGCGGCGCGCTATTCGTGCTGATCTCGATATGTTCGCGAATGTTGTTGAAGAGTAGAAGGAAGCCGGGCAGTGGGAAAAGATGCTGCCAAGAAGATTCCAATTAGAATAATTACGAGAGCGGAAAATTTTGTAGCACAGCGAGTGCTACTTACCGTGTAGAAGAGAGCCTCGCGAGGATGTTTACCGTATCGCTTGTACAACACCTCCTGATAGATTCCCATGCGGGCGGAAATGAAGAGAGCGACGGTCAGCAATGTTATGCCCAGCGTCCACCAGAAAAAGACGGAGAACTCGCTTGTTGCCGGATTCGTGGCACGTTTCAAGTCCGGATTGCTTGTGTCTTTCTGTTGGGATGATGCAATTGACAAGATTAGCACAGGAGGTTTGGATGCGACGGATACTACTCACCACTTCGGTGCCGGAGACGATTGTGCAAAGGACAATGCCAACGGTTATCATCAGGACGGATACGTATTTGTACAAATCATAGCGCTTATTGAGAATGATAATGCCCATAATCATATTGGCAATCAGTGAGCCCTGTGAAAGGAGATGTTTTAGGACGAATGGAAAACGCCGCGAAATTCTCCGGCACTTACCGCACGAAAGATCATGTGCAAGGGCATCGGTATGTTGAAATCGAACGCATAATTATTGCACACGGACGTCACGAAGAACATGAGCACTAGAATTGAGTAGTCCTTGAGACCGATCCGTGGTTTGCGTGTACCGAATCGTGATGTGAAGATGAAACCCTCGACGGCAATAAAAGCGAATTGGAGAAATGTGATGAGATTTCCCGAGCCCGGGTCGTTTCTGAAATTGAATTGAGAATTATCATCGTGTGCTGGTGGTGGTGGAGCGTGCTCCCCGCCTGCGTTTACACTTACTTGACCAACAGCTCCAAGAAGACGACATTGCTGCAGCATCCGATGAATACGAAGACAATCGCAAGTACCGCCTTGACGTTCATGCTGGTTCGTTGCTCCCGCTACGATTGGGTCTCGTTCCAAACAATATTTGCATGCGCGATTCGCTGACAATTGACTCGCGTGTCCTTGAGTGCGTTTTGCGTCTTCACTACCGTCCGATGGAAAACTATTTTCGTTCACACTGCGCCCCGCTATCAAACCCTCAAACCGTTCACACTAGCAGCATGACTGGCATATTCTTCACAGTTGGGAGTTATCTGCTCCGTCTTATATAAAAACGCATCAATCAGCACAGAGGGCTCTCAGCAAACACGGAAAGACAACAAAAAACCTTGAACGATTATTATCAGCAAAAACACGCAAGGTAGAGAGATGGAGATATGCGCGATCGTCAGCTGTTTCCGTGCTGTCTCTTCTATCACAAGAGGGACGCGAAATTTTTCACAGAAATTTTCCACACGAGACTGAATGCATTCAGCCTAGACGATGGATTGCAAGGAAAAGTGATGAGTCCTCTGGAAATTCTTGTTTACACTCACCGACTCACCGTTCACTTGATGACAACACGCGTGGTGGACTGGGTGTATCTTGATTTGCCCCCGTTCGATTATTTCTTGAGGAATTGATGGGACAAGACGAAAATGATAACCTCTACACGCACTTGTGTATTGCAAGATTGTTGTTTTGCCGCGCAGCTGTTTCTTTCGGTGGTGTCCCCCCGTTAGCCCCCTGTTGACACTGTTAAACATTCAACAAAAATCATTCTGACAGCTTGAACAGCTGATTTGGGGCTCGCTTGCTCGCTTCCCTCGCTTATCCATTTTGGAAAGTTGTGAAATAGGTACAGTACACATACAAATTTTCTCTAGTAAAGGGATGAATACATCTCGAGAGTGAAATTTATTCCGCCGCGATTTTCTCAATGAAAATGTAAACTTACTGTCGTGGAATATGTCGCAAACACTGGGGAATCCCATAAGCTACAATCCGAGAATGGTTTCAACATTTTTAGGGTTTTTTAGATTTTGTCCGTCTGTCCGTCCGTCTGTTCACTAAATAACTCGCGAACGGCTTAACCGATCGTCATGAAATTTGGTAGGAATGTGTAGAATGGTAACAGTCTTTGGCACGAAATACTTAAAAGTTGGTAGGACAAAAATAACAGGGTGTCCCGGACAAAATTTGTTCACTAAATAACTCGCGAACGGCTTAACGGATCGTCATGAAATTTGGTAGGAATGTGTAGAATGGTAACAGTCTTTGGCATGAAATACCTAAAAATTGCTATGGCAAAGATAACAGGGTGTCCCGGACATTTACAAATTTGTTCACTAAATACCTCGCGAACGGCTTAACCGATCGTCATGTATTTTAGTAGGAATGTGTAGAATAGTAACAGTCTTTGGCACGAAATACTTAGAAGTTAGTAGGGCAAAGATAACAGGGTGCCCCGGAGATTTAAAAATTTGTTCACTAACTGATCGTTATGAAATTTGGTAGGAATGTGTAGAATTGTAACAGTCCTTAGCACGAAATACTTAGACGTTGGTAGAATAAAGCTAACAGGGTGTCTCGGCGATTTTAAAAAGCCAACTTTTTTAGTTTTTCTCGGACATGGACGAATGGGTACTCACATCAAAGATCTCGATGGGTACATTTCATATCAGTCGCTTTTTACCAGTTTGGAGTAATGGTAACGGAGTTACAGCTAATATATCCAGTTAATATGTGTAGCCATGATACATAGTAAATCTATTTTTGGATTGGTCTAATTAAAAAGTGTGTTTATTTAGACCAATCCAAAAATAGATTTACGAGAAGCATTTCATTAATATTGTGCATAATGCTTATATATTACCTATAAAATATATGTGCAAAATTATTCACAATGTGTGTATCCAAAATCTAAAAAACCCTCGTATTGCGGGCGCAGCCCTCTGTACGCCGGTATTTTTCTCGGCTATTTTATGTATTATTTTTCGATTCCCAAGTAATTTCATGGTGGAAAATATTTGACAGGGGAATCGAAAAATATAGGTACGTTTTATTGTGTTTATCCCGTGCAGGTTTGGGTAGAACTTAATATAAAAAAAATGACACTTACTGAAAAGGATAGAATATAGGGCCACCGTTCCAGTGGTAGTATAGTCTATGTGGAGGGAGAAACAGAGTATTCAATGATAGTAGAATACTTGTTCCGTTAGGGTTATAGGAATCGGGAGTAAATGAGTGTAAAGGCGGTTGGTTATTATTTTGAATGTTTATTGAACACTGAATCTATATTCTTAAAACTACAATATTTATAGCTAACAAAATTGTAACTTAAGACTAAAGAATGAAAGCAATACGACGATTGACATACATTTTATAACAATTAGTCAATCGTCGCTCTAATTAGCCATTCAATACATTACATTGAATGACCATTATGCTGAGTAATAATTGACGTGGTCCTACTGGCAACCATTGCTATTGCATTATTATTTTGCAGTTGCAATACGCCTCTTCGGGGCGGACCACACCCGTTTGCAACAACAAACGGCCAAGAGTTGCCAAAACGCCTCCCTGGCAAGAGCCTCGAAGGTCTCGATGCAGGAAGGTTGTGTATGTCTGTGTATATGGACTCGTTATATATGTTTTTTCGTCTTATTGGGAGCATCACATCTCGGCGCGGCTGCTCTCAATTCTCCTTTTACGCGCCGGCATTGAAACAAATCCAGGCCCTGTTTTGGTATGGATGTGTAGTGTCTGCAACCGACGTATCGGTTCTAATGCCAGGTCACTTCAGTGTAGTTGCTGTTCGGAGTGGGTGCATTTTAGATGCTCCGGTTTGAGAAGGATGGGTCATTACATAGAAGGTACATTTGTTACTCCAGGCTGTAGGAATACTGGGCAGCCTCGGGTAATACCAGGCCCCTCCCCTTCACCAACGCCCCCTACTCCCCCCAATAATGTTGCCTTGAACGTAAGACACAGCTTAACTCCCGCCCCTCCGCCAGAAATTTTTACACCGGTGTCCATATTGCAGTTCAACTGTAATGGCATCCTAGGGAAATTTCCTGAAATCACAAGCTTCTTGAGAAAGTACAGAATCCTGATTGCAGCCATCCAAGAGACGAAACTCCACGCGAATTCACCATTCAACGCTGATGGTGAATATATCATCTTACGCAAGGACAGAGAAGGCGCCACGAATGATTCTCACCCTGGAGGTGGACTTGCCTTCCTAATACACAGGTCCGTACATTACCGTGTATTAGATGTAGTTTCAGACGGTACGGCGGAATTGCAAGCCATCTCAGTTTCATCAGGGAGCACCAATATCGAAATTTTTAACATCTACATACCACCACACTCTAGTTGTACAAACTACCATTTCGATATTGGTCCTCTTCTTAATGGAGAGCACAGGATCATTCTTGGTGACTTCAATGCCCATCATGAACTCTGGCATTCCGCGCTTCACAACGATGCCAGGGGTCAAGCTATCGCCAAATCTCTGGACGTATCAGGTTTCTGTACCCTCAATGAAAACTCTCCAACCAGTGATGCAAACAATTGTATTAGCTCACCAGACATTACAATTGTCAGCGCTAGCCTAATTAGTGAGACCTCCTGGGAAACACTTACTGGTCTTCCCTCTGATCACCTCCCAATCATAGTCAGAATTGACAAACCAGCTGACCTGACCAAGTCAGAGAAGCGAACTTTTGTCAATCACAAAAAAGCTGATTGGGAAGGTTTCAAAACATTCACGTCATCGAAGTTCTTCGCGCTTCCCCCTCCCACCAATATACATAAGGCCGAACGTAACATTAGGAGCGTCATTGCCAAAGCTGCGGCACGGTTCATCCCTGCAGGGCGCATTCCAAAGGTTCGTCCAAACTTCCCAACAAGTGCCGCAAGGTTAGCTGATGAACGTGACAACATTAGGCGCGCTAACCCTGGTGACCCCAGAATTCGGGAGCTCAATATCCAAATACAGCGACAAGTTAAAGACTACAAGAAGGCCAAATGGAACGAGCACCTCAATGACTGTAACCTTAAAGAAGGTGCCAGTAAGTTATGGTCCACTGTCCGTGCCCTTTCGAACCCCACAAAAGATAAGGGCAATATAGCCATAACCTTCGGCAAAAAAGAAACTAGCAATCCTCTTCAGTGTGCGAGCCAGTTCAATAAACAATTTATTGAACATCCCAAGTCAGATGGCCTCAAGCGCAAAATTAGAAGACGGATTCGCAGCCGAATTGTTGACTCCGGACCAGGTTAAAACAGTCATTGAGAATGCAAAAAATTCTAAGGCCCTTGGACCTGATGGCATTTCAATGGCCATGCTCAAACATCTTGGTATTCCTGCCATTGAGTACCTCACGGCAGTCTTTAACTTGTCAATGTCTACGCTCGTCATCCCCGACATCTGGAAACAAGGTCGTATAGTCCCATGCCTTAAACCAGGGAAAAGTGCCAAACTAGGAACTTCCTACAGACCGATTACGATCCTGTCACCTGTAGCAAAGACGCTTGAAGCCCTCATCCACCCCACACTCGTTTCACATGCAAAGCTAGATCCCCATCAGCACGGATTCAGACGCATGCATAGTACAACCACCGCTCTGGACGCGATCACTACACGTGTAAGAGACGGACTAAACCACAGTACACCTTGCCATAGAACTATCATGGTGGCGATTGACCTATCAAATGCGTTTGATAAGGTTAATCACTCCATGCTTCTGGCAAACCTCCTCAATATGCATGTTCCGACTCAAGAGATAAGATGGATTGCCAACTATCTAGCTGGTAGGCAATCCTTCACCGAGTTTCGAGGCAGTCGTTCTAAACTTAGAAAGATCAAATTAGGTGTTCCTCAAGGTGGGGTTCTTTCTCCCACCTTGTTTAACATCTACATGGCCGGTCTCCCAACACCTCCGGAAGGCATTGAAGTTATTTCTTATGCCGATGACTGCACTGTACTCGCCACGGGAGCGGATAGGGATGTCATGCGTGAAGATCAATAGAATAACCATCTCAGCGTCCAAATCGTCTGCGACCTTCCTTACCACCTGGTCAGGTGATTGTAAGTGGCCGGTTGGGGTACGTATTGGCAACAAACCAGTTCCTGCTGTTGCAAATCCAAAAATTCTCGGGCTTCACTTTGAGAAAATGATGACTTCAGCTCATCACGCGGAAGCGGTATGTGAAAAGATGCGCAGCAGGAACAAAATTCTTAAAGCACTGGCTGGTAGCACCTGGGGCAAAGATAAAGAGACAATGCTAGCCACTTACAAAGCGGTGGGTCGAGCAGCGGCTGATTTTGCGGCGCCAGTTTGGTCGCAAGGTCTCTGTAACACAAGCTGGAACAAAATCCAAGTCTGCCAAAATGCTGCTCTACGCACAGCTACAGGATGCCTTCTGATGTCTGCCCAGGACCACCTACATCAGGAGACACATTTGATGCCAATACGTGACCACAATCGACTACTTACAAAACAATATTTAGTAGGTTGTTATCGAGAGGATCATCCTAATCGTAACCTCATGGACAAAATTCCCCCCCCCCCCCCACGTAACATCAAACGTGGCCCTCGTGACATTGAGAGAGAAGTCCAGGGTTACAAAAGGGATCCTTTCGATGAAGATTCATACCGGGCTGCCATTGCAATGATTCACACTGAGGAAGTGAGTAGGTCTATTGCGAGTTTAGGTACGAACAGAGTCCTCTCAGCGATCCCACCACCTATTTCGCCTGAGGAGATTAGGCTCCCGAGAGCCACCAGAGTGACTTTAGTCCAACTTCGGTCAGGCTTCTGCTCACGCCTAAATTCGTATCTATCTCGCATAGACCCAAATATACTAAACGTATGCCCAAACTGCGCTGGCACGCCACACGATGTAGCCCATTTGTTTCAATGCCCAGCTGCACCCACTAATCTCACCCCCCTCTCACTATGGGAAAACCCCATTGCAGCTGCCACGTTTTTGTCCCTGGAGATTGCGGACGAAAACGATGACGAACTATAAAACGAGTCCATATAGATACACAGCGGTTCACACCTTTCTGTACCGCTAAAAGAAGAAGAAGAAGTAATAATTGACATGATTTACTTATATGAAAGTTAATAAAGGAATGTGTTGAAGTGATTCAACATGCTGGGGGCCGGCCGATGATTTGGCCGAATCGTTCCGATAATAGTATCTCTTCGCTTGATGATGGTTTTTCATTTCTGTTGTTAGGAGGTTTGCAAATCATTATTATCCTCGACATCTTCCGGTTGCAAAATGTGATCAACAGAACGATGAAGATGAAGACTATGCAGATTGATATGTACAAAGCAATGGACATAATTCTGCTGTGGTGTTTAAGCTCTTCGATAGCTAATGTAGTTGATTCCGTTGTCGACAAAGGCGCTTCGAAGATCTGCTTGGACATTTTTGAAATTTCGATTTTGGGTCAGTCTATAAGTTGCGTAGAATTCCACAAAACTGGTAGAATTGATCTGGTTAAGGTAGATACCACTGTACGGACTTCGGATAGAGTTGGTCGAAGACTGATACCATTTGCACTTATGACGCAGCCATCTAAAGCATGGATAATGCCAACATCCTTCAAACTAACTTCGAATCGTTCGCCTTCGCATAGGATTGATGCTGTGATAGGGTTGTTGGCACGATTTCAGTATCTGTGGCGCCAAATTTTGATGATGCCATTTCATTAATATTGGCCTGAAACGACCAAATCTGCAATCCTTTTTCGCGAAATCGTAACGGTTCTCCGGATATTCAATGTCAAAGTTTGACATTTATATGGGGTAGTTCAGTTTTTAATGGGAAATTGGGGGTATTTTTTACCACAGTTTGATGTGAATCAATAGCCTTGCCCCGAAAGTAACATTTTCAATTTATTTTGCCTCGCTGTCTAGCAAATTTTACAATTCTTGCTCGCAAATATATTTTGACATTTCATATTATTAACATCTTTGCCAAATTGGTAAAACTTACTATTCTAGTGGGACCGATTAAAATTAAAACGTCAATTTTATGGCGTCGAATACTTTCTCCAATGTGTAAAGCGGAAATACCCCCCTTTTCTTATCAAATTACTTAACTGACTTCATAGAAAAGTCAAACTTTGACATTGAATATCTGGAGAACCGTTACGATTTCGCGAAAAAGGATTGCAGATTCGGTCGTTTCAGGCCAATATTAATTAAATGGCATCATCAAAATTTGGCGCCACAGATACTGAAATCTCCCCGGGTTGTTGCTTACGAACATCCAGCTGTTGGGGGCCGCTAGTTCCTTCCATACAGTGTCGTTGTTCGTCACTGGATAAGATGGACATTGATGCGTATTGGGGCGATCGTACACAGCATCTATTAAACAGTTAGGAAATAAATTAAAGTTTTTAGTTAGTTTTGGTGTACAAAGATGAATTTCGTCTTCGGTTTTGCATGAATCAAATTCTCTATCATCAAGTTCGAAGTAAGACTCCAGGTTAAAGTTGACTGCCAGCATAGGTGTATTTACTCGTGGGACCAAAAACTGGCCCGGACGTACTTTATGAGGTATTGCGGTAATTTGGAGAAGTTCATATGGACTGCTCTCCTTGATATAGAAGTATCCATGAACAACCATTTCTTTCCCTGTTCGAATTATGTTAATTTTATCCAAGGGTATGCTCGAAATCGAATACCGAGGTCCCAGCTTCATGGACACTGATCGAGTTGTGTCCCTGACAGTATCCCAGCTAATGAAGTCCAGTATGTCGCCATGCCCATGGAGGATTTTAGAGAATTTCGCATACTTTTTCTCTAGTTCGTTGTAGTAATCGACGGCGGTGAGGTACGTAGAAATGACTTCAACACTTAGTTTGATATTGTCGAACTTTGCAAACCAACGCTTCATAGAATTGACAACTTCAATGACGCTGTTAATTTTGTCAGTGAAACCATTGAACTTAGCTGCAGTGAGGGATTTCAATGTCTCCAGTCTTGTGCTGATCAATATATTTTGTTGAGTTGTTGCTTGTAGAAGCGATTGTTGATTACATTGTAGTACCTCAATATCAGTGTAAACTTCGTCGTTGACTCCAAAGACAGCAGTCATAATTTTGCCCAACATACCTCTAGGTTTCCGTTTCGTTGGTATATTTAGAATTTCGTTTAGTATTGACGCAAGTTCGCCATACCTTATCTGAAGATGGTGTAGTAAGTTAGGACAATGTGTTGTACTTGCAAGCTCCTGAGTAAGCCTGCACATTTCGCTAGTATGATTCAAGGTTAACGCGAGATTACGCTGATCGTCCAATATGTCTGCGATTGAATAATCCACTTCCATTCTTAAGTTTCCTCTTACTATATTGGCAGATCCCAATTTCTCGACGTAATATCCCCCTGTTGGTTTCCATACTTGATAATACTTTCCGGAGACGTTTTGAGTAAATACTGCACTGAATGATAGAAACAGTAATGCGATATTTAAAAGGGATCTAGCCCATGTGCAAGGAGCAATTTTTGGTTTTTTGGTTTTAAGTTTTGGTTTTATGTGTTGAGGTTTTGGTGTAGTCGCGGATGAATTGATATGCCGTTTACGTGGAAGCTTTTTCTTTTCGGTGCTAGCCGTCGGTTCTGGTTCTGGAGGTATGTCAATTGGTAGCTTGCATAAGTTTACAATGCCAATTCGATTCGTTTTGTTTCCATGATATTGAACTAACACAGAGCGAACTTTACCATCACTTCCTGGGCAGACTTCCTTCACTCGAGCTAATGGCCATTTAGTAGGCGGGGTATCTTCCTGGCGGATTAATACCATCTGACCCACCTGAATATTTGGAGAGTCTTGATCCCATTTGGTTCGTTTTTGTAGACTGTGAAGGTATTCATTCGTCCATCTTTTCCAGAACACTTGATGGGCTTGTTTCAACTGTTCCCATCGTTGATATAGTGTTTTCTCTGTACGATCGATTTCAGGTAAAGTGTGTAGTGTACGACCAGTCAAAAAGTGAGCAGGTGTTAATGTTTCCAAGTCATTGGGATCGGATGAAAGTTGTACCAACGGTCTTGAATTTAAGCTTGCTTCGATTTGGCACAGAATCGTTGTGAACTCTTCAAATGTTGGGACGATCTTTAACTCATCGAAAATGCACTTAATATGTCTTTTAGCGGATTTTACTCCGGCTTCCCAGAGACCGCCAAAGTGAGGTGTTGCTACTGGTATAAATTTCCAAGAAACACCGTCCTTCTCTGTAATTTAGGTGATCTGAGACGTACATCTTTGGATGGCTTCTTGTAGTTCTGCATCGATCAAACTGCTAGCTCCATTGTCGCTGTATATCTCTCGGTACATGCCTCTCCGTGATATAAAACGTTTGAAGGCAGCGAGGAATGCTTCTGTTGACAAGTCGCTAACAAGCTCCAGATGTAAAGCTTTTGTCACCATACACACGAAGACACAAATATATCCTTTAAGTGTGACTGTGGATCGTCCTTTCGACGCTCGTGTCCAAAAGGGTCCCGCGAAATCTACTCCGCAACTGGAGAAAGGATTAGTTGGTGTAATTCGTACGGCCAGAATGTCTCCCATTAATTGTTGACTAGGTCGATATTATTATAACGGAAACATGTAAGGCATCGATGTATTTCGTATCGTATACTTTTTTTGTCGTTTACGATCCAGTACTTCATTCTGAGATAGTTTCTTACCATATTGATTGTACCGTGCATTGTCCTTTCATGTGCCTCCCGAATTATTAAATGAGTGATATGGTGCTCTTTCGGAAGAAGAATAGGATGTTTATAATCCTCGTCGACATCGGCATGTCGTAGCATACCACCCACACGCAGTAGCCCGTGCTTATCTATAAAGGGATTGAGATTTCTTAAGCTTTTTCGTAACGGTTTGTTTCCGTTGACCTCAGCTATCTCTTCAGTGAATTCACTTTGTTGTAGTTTCTTGAGTATTGTTATGCGAGTTTTTTTCCTTTTCTTGAAAGGTAAGATGCCCCTTTGCTTTTGTAATAAAGCGTAGGCAATACGTCATCACTCGAATTAATTTGGAAAAATTCGAAAATCGTAGAGAGTAGTCGCGGCGTTCGATTCCAGAGAAACTGATCGTTGATATGATATGTGGTTCACCCGTAGCCAATGTGGACCATTCCACCAAAGTTCGTGATCCATTAGTTCTCGCGGAGTCACACCTCTTGATGCACAATCTGCCGGATTTTCCTTTGATTTTATATAATTCCACACCCATGATGCATTGCTAAACTTTTGTATCTTGATTACGCGGTTTCCTACATAGTTTTCTAGGCTCGAAGGCTCCTTTTGTAACCAGGCAAGTACGATTTGAGAATCACACCAACAATATACGCTGGTTTTTAGCAGTCCAAGTGCTGATGATGTTTGCTCCATCAACTCTGCCAGTAGTAATGCCCCATTCAGCTCAAGCCTCGGTAATGTAGTTTTTGTTTTTGTTGGTGCCACTCTTGTTTTGGCACATAGTAGTGCTGTTGTTACTTTGCATGATAATCCATGGTTTTGCTATACACAACCGCTGCATAAGCTGCTTCTGATGCATCGCAGAATCCATAGGTCGCTGGTTCATATCCGGCTCGACGGACCATGAAAAGGATAGAATATAGGGCCACCGTTCCAGTGGTAGTATATTCTATGTGGAGGGAGAAACAGAGTATTCAATGATAGTAGAATACTTGTTCCGTTAGGGTTATAGGAATTGGGAGTAAATGAGTGTAAAGGCGGTTGGTTATTATTTTGAATGTTTATTAGAGAGTAGAGTTCACGCGTGCAACTACCCTACACGGGATAGAGCTCAAATGTAGATGGCGGACGCATAGGGGAAATATGAGGGAATTTGTTTTTTCAAACCAAATGTGAGAGTTTTTCTCATCACGAGAAAAGATTTTGCAAAGAAATAATTATCTTTTGTGATAAAATCCACCACATCTAAAAAAATAAGCCGACAAAGGTGAGTCAAAGATGCGTAAAAACTGTCAAGTGTCAGCTGTTTGGTCTTAACAGGGATGTTACCCGCGATCGTTTTTTTCGAGTCAGATTTACACGCGATACGAAAAAAACGTCGCTATAATAGAAAATCATCATCAAAAATGTGGCACGATAGCCCGACGTCGGGCTTGACGTTGTAAGTACCTACTCTAAGGTACTGACATCGCCATTTCACGTGAAATCCATACAAACACTGTCAAAATTTTGATGTTCGTGAAATCGAATTCGCTTGGTGGTACTCACTTCACACGGAAGTCCCCACATCTGTTTTTGATATTTCGCCGGCGAAAACAATGCAGATATTTCACCGGGAAACTGTGTCACACACGACAATCAATCAGGCCGCGAGTGTTAATTTATCGTAAATTAAGAGAATAAAAGGAATGTCGCCACGGTACATTTTTCGCTGTAGGCATAAATGCAAGTTTTTCGCTCAGTGAACATAGTACTATACCTTCAATTTGCGTTAAAGGGAAATGGGACGATGTCGCGACAAATTTTGCACGATAAATATTGGTTCCCGGTCGATTTGTGTCGCCAAAAGGTAATGCAGGTTATGCACCAAAAGGTTGTGAGAACAGTGAATTAAAAAAAAAACTCCGAGAAGTTTCCCATAGGGGAAAAATCTTAGATCATGTATATGTATACGTTATTGCTTACAAAATAATCCACATTGCATCAGCCGTTATCTTGTCACTCCAGAAGCCCAAAAATCCTTTCAAATCGATTATATACAGTACCCCAAATATCGACTTTCGAACGACAACCATAATGCCCAATCCCAGTTTCCTTAGAGAAGTGACCTTTTTGGTAGTACATACATATGTACATAATATCCTTTGAAAACCCAAAATGGGCTTGTGGTGATTTTAAAGGGCTCAACTCACCGAATACTGTATTTGCATGCCTAAAGAAAAAGGGACCTTTTTTGTCCAAGGACACATCTTTCTCATAACAAGTGCCGACACCAAAATAATAAGGATCGCACCACTTATAACTTAAAGTGACCAGACTCCAGAAAGCTCAATGCTGTACACATTGTGTAATTCGACTCTCAGGCACTCCCCCCCCCCTCCACGCCGATTTGGAGAAAGAATAATATGTTACGAGGCTACCACCATCATGCATGCCATAAAACGACCACATATTTTCCTTCCATTGATAAAACACTCAATAAAGCTATAACAAGCAAGGGCGTTGCGTAGCCAGGATCTCGTTTAGAAGGGGCAAGACCAAAATCTGTTCAACACCATGAGGCCGAAATTGCCCCTTTTTGTTAGAAAAGATGTAACAAATTTTAAAAGCCTATTTTAAGAAAGGATAATTGAGAATGACCTTTTTTACATTTTAACGATAAATGATACTCAGCACTTTTTAAAATTTTGAATTTCAGTGTTCGATACTGCAGTCCCAGCAGCATAGTGCCGATGATGATGACTCTTTGGGTGAATTCACATTGTAAGACGAAACCGGACGGGTAAACTTGCAAGACAAGAACCATCATTCGTACAATGTGAAATGCACAATGCTTGTCTGCTGGCCACTACAAAAGCTCTCGCCGTCCGTTTGTTTGTGCTAATAAACGGACGGCGAGAGCTTTTGTAGTGGCCAGCAGACAAGCATTGTGCATTTCGCCGTCCGTTTGTTTGTGCTAATAAACGGACGGCGAGAGCTTTTGTAGTGGACAGCAGACAAGCATTGTGCATTTCACATTGTAAGAACGATGGTTCTTGTCTTGCAAGTTTACCCGTCCGGTTTCGTCTTAGAATGTGAATTCACCCTTTCCCTGTCTCTGCCAATCCGAGACCATGAGACAGGAATCATGTAGTTGTTCATTTGAAGTACATTGTACATAAGGAAATGTTTGTGCCGTGCCAGGAGTCAAACCCATATTTTCACGATTTTTTATAGATGGTGCAGCAGTAAAAAACAATATCGTGATCACCGGCGGAGGGGGGGGGGGGAAGTAGTTGGCAGGTGGTGCCTATTTATTTAAAAGCTTCGTTTTGTTTCGTATATTGCAATAGGTAAACTGATACTTCTTTGGGCAGGCAATTTTTCAGCGTTAGGCGGCTCTCCTGGCACATCTTCAATGTGAAGTCCGAGGAGAACCTCCAGAGCGATAGAAGCGTGGATTATCCTGGATGCGATGTTTCTGAAGGAGACCATGCAATCTTCCATGGTTATATTAGTGATGCCATGCCGGTCCCCTGGGATCTTAGCGCCATTTTATTGCATTTTGTGGACATATTGTGATAAAAAACTTTATCTGGAAATCTTTGAAGAGTCGTTTAGTATGCAGACAAATCAGATGGAGTACAGTGATTGTTACATCGTTTTGTGAAAAATTATCATTTTTTATTTAACACTAGAAGGGTCAGGATTTTTGCATACCTAAAAGGGTCACAGCCGTCAATTTGACGGCAAGGTGTTTATAGCTGAATAGGTGCTCCCATAAATATAAAATGCTTAAGTAAACTAAGAAATAAGACAATAACTTACTAATAATTGGGAATTAATGTATTTCTGAAATTTTTTTAAGTGAAAAATGTAAAAAAATCAATTTTTTAAGGTGATGACATTTTCCTCAAAAAGTCTTTTGTACATGGCTCAAAAGTAATAGTTCAATGCTTTTTTAGCCTCCTGAAATGCGCAGTTACTTTTATATCCTCCGGCGATCTTTTTTTCTTATTGCTTTATCTGTAGCCAGTTTTACTAGATGTAGGTGCTTGGCAATAGAAACAAAACTGCCTAGTACCTTAGAGCGTATCCAAGCCCTCCTAAAGCCGAAACGTATTATAAACGTATGTTTTTGGTAATACTATTTTATATCTGAGTTAGTGACAAGTACTTCCCAGACTACTGCATAAGTTGAAATAATAAAGGTAAGGGTGCGTGTTGGCTCCGAGAGATACACGCAATGATCATAAAGCGATCGCTCAACGACAAGAACGAACCATTTTGCTTGTACCCAACCGTATTTCAACCACGAAGAGGAAAACGACTCCGGACAGCGAAATAGGGATCGCTTTGCAAGAGTTGCTCGGAAGGATGTCTACCTAAATGCATTCCACTCGTTTGGTAGGACTGACATATGCACCATTTGTGGCCATATAGCGGACTTTTATTGAAACTCTACCCATACCACTGAAGGATATGATACTTTCCTCAGCTAAAAATCAGGCCTACGAGCATTATACATTATGGCAGGACTGATCATGGCGCTAGTTTGCTGTGTATGCTAGTCTTACTGCTTTTCAGGGAACTCTAGTCTTGTAGTTTTTTCTCTCTCTCTCTCTTGTACTTCAATGTATTTTAGAAATCTTAGTGTTTTACTTTATTTCATTTACTACCTAGCTCGCAATTTTTTCAGCATAAGTGGCCGCATGATTTCCGGTGTCTGTATACTCGTTGTCTTGAAAGCTTTAAGAAACGCCAATTCCGCCTCTTAGTTTATGGCGTGTACTTATTTTGTGGAAAGCATCAGTACTGAGGCAGGACAACCAAAGCATGACAACCAACACCAAAAGATAGATAATAACTGGGCAAACAAGCACGAGGACAACCGTGAAAATGACCCAAGGCCGAAGTCTAGGCTAGTACATGAGAGCGCTCCAAAAGCCCACATTATCACAAAAAGTTGAAGTATAAAACCTCTATAAACAATTATTTTCTTTTACATAGGCACTCTAACAAAAACACAAATTTAAACCTTCGGCTTTATGGATTTTTTGGAATGATAAGCCTTAACCGTCAATTTGACGGTTCTGACCCTAATAGGTATAACAAGAAATATCTCATAAACTAAATTTGTTTATTTTTATTTCTATCCAAATATATAATCAAATACATATTTTAGGAAAAGTCAATAAATATGAAAGCTGAAAAAATTGTACTTTAGAAGATATAGATGATTTAAATCACAAAACCGTCAAATTGACGGCTCTGACCCTTCTAGTGTTAACGGCTGAAACTCCTGAACTTTGGCAGCTACATAGGCAGTTCGGTGCTCTATACAAATCTGTCAAATTTCATAATTTTCCGATCCGAGTTATGGACAATTCTCTCGTAGAAAACACAAAACTGTGGATATGTTGGACCTTGAAATTTTGAGGAAATCTGAGCGCCAAGTAACTTTACAAACAATAAAATGCCAATTCGGAAAAATCGGTTTAAGTGCTCCTGAGTTATCGAAAATGAACGATTGTATATGGAAAAACTTGGACTTCGTAGTCTTGATGAACCACTCTTTACATAATTTCATACGGAGAGCCGTAACTATGGGCTTAAGCACGCAATGAAAAAGTCTCCAAAACAAGCAATAATTCAAGCGAGCCTGACATTTTTTGGATAATTTTGATAAACATAAAAGCGCCATTATCTTGCTAAATATTGATCGTGCAGGAGTCTTAGCTAACATATTTAATTGCATCTTTCGACGGTCGTAACTTCTGAACCATGACAAATTTTCACCAAATATGGACAGTGTGTTGCTCCACAAGTTTGCCAATTTGCATTAGGGCAGCCGTAAATGTGAGCAGCAAGTAGCTCTACAATTGCGTTAAATTTCAGAAAGATCGATCACCCGAGTAATCGAAGATAAACGTTTGCCATATGAAAGTGCGATTAACATTATCTTGCTAAAAACACCTTTAAAACGAAAAAGACTGATCACAGGGCGAAGAGCTTCTTAGGTTTCTTTGCGTGGCATTGGAAATGCTGTACTTTTTGCTGTTAATTTACTAATGCTGTACAAGAGGTCAAAATGCTGTACTGTACAGCAAAATGCTGTACGTCTGGTCAGCTTAACTTAACTTCAATCCGAGTTTCATCCAAATCGCTCCACAGGGGAAGCCAAGAGAACCAATTGAAAGATAACTTTTCATTCGCTTTAACGGCGAATTTACCGCTATTCCCGCAACTCATCAGTGATTGTCGATTCTTTGTAAGGGCGATCAAAGGAAAATGTATACCAAATTTAGCAATGATCAAACCACTGAACGGTTGACTTAAAGCTTCGTTAGGTTCTCGCTATGTTTTACAATGTCACATTTTGTCACGGAACAACCCAGCGTACACATCATAATTTCCTTAAAATAATCAAACGTATTTTACTATGTTCCAAATAATTATCACCAAGCTAAACAAATAGTTTTGGACACTAGTAAAAAAAAAATATGTTGCTGTGGGGACTCGAACACATTCCCCTACGCACCAAACCGTCTCCACGTAACTTTACTGCACTGTGTGATGACTATAGACCAGATGATGATGATCACTAAAGTTATTCGTACTGATATGGCGCAGTGTGGGCAAGGCGGTTTGGTGGTAGTCTTTGACTTTTTGGAAGGTATTGACGACGGTTTGGACCATGGTTCGAGCCCCCCCCGAACCCCCTGGGACATCAAATTTTTTTCTTTAAAAAAAAATATTTTGAGGCCGATCACATACAGTGCCTCAAATATCACCTTTCGAACGACACCCATAATGCCCATACTCTGTTTCCTATGCTAGAAAAATGTCCTTTTTGGTGGAAATAGCCTTTAACAAAACTCAAAATCAACTTGACGTGATTTTACAAGACTCGTCGCAACTGATTCTGTATTTTGATATCCATATCCTTATACATAGCGTCTATAATGCATTCCCACAGAAAAAAGGACATTTTGTGTCCAAGGACATCTTCCTCATAAGAAGTGCTGGAACCAAAATATTAAAGATCGCACCACTTAACTTCCATCCGAGTTTTGTTCACATCGGTCCACGGGGAGAGCCAGGAGAACTAATTGAAGGCGATGAATTTTCGTTCGCTTCAATGGCGAATTTACCGCTATTCCCACAACTTATCGAAATAGTGATTGTCGATTCTGAGTCAGAGCGATCAAAGGATAATGTATACCCAATTTGGTGAAGATCGAACTACGGGAAGGTCGATTTTAAGCGTTAAACGTTTTCGTTAGTTTTTCGTGACGCTTTTTCACGGAATGAAACCCAGTGTTTCTCAGGTAGCCTCCGCAAAGACATATACATGTCAAAAACGCGAGAAATATTTAGTTTTACCGGATTTTCGAGTGTTTGAGACCCGGATGTGCCGGTACAATTTTTCCGTACATTCGTACACCATTTTGACGTGTTTACAAAGGCAATTATAGGCTGATCTCCCCAGTTTCTCTCGCTGCTTCCCGGCTTTCTATTACAGGTGGCTTTGGTGGCTCATCTCGAAAGTGCGAGTGGAAATAGCTATCAACGACAGAGTGGGCCATTTGAAATTTGATACGTCAAAAGCTGACTCGGCCGTTTTTTTTTTATAAAAATGCACGGCTTTTTGTATCGTTATAATATTCATTCCAATTCAACCATCCATTTGCTCGCTCTCCATTCAGCATCACCATTCAATGGTTGACAGCCGCACCACCCACTTGTCAACTTTCACACCATCTGATTATCTGTCAAAGTCATTTTCGTGGGGGGCTCGCGTATATGTCACAGATCCGTATCAATCGTTGTGGGAAAAAGTGCCTCCACCTCAATCAATCGACCCGTCATCGTCGTTCGTTCGTCGTTGTAGCCGGAAAAGTTTCTTCCAAACTTTTTCCATTTGGCGTTTAAATTGTATACACAAAAAGTCGTTGCGCGCTGCGCGTTTACATCGTGTGCCTGTGTGTCCGCTGCTTAGTCCTCGCTGGCCTGATCGCCGCCCAGCCAAAAAACAGCGCTAGGGCTTCGCGTTCCGGTGTAAATTGGCTGTGCATGCACAATTGTTAAGAGTGAGTGTGACATTTGACGCTGCGGTTCGGGTGTTGTGGGCGTTTTTGTGCATCTGTGTACACACTGCGATCCGCGCTGCTGTCTGTCCGCCGAGACGCCCGGAATCGGGAGGTAATTTTTATTTGCATATTTCTGCACGATAAAATGAATATGTGTGTACGCCAACCTGTTGTTTGCAGCAGAATTGTGACAAAAGGATTTTGATTTCTTGTAGAAAGACGACCGCGACTGAATCGAGGGAGTGCAGGGTGCTGGTCGGGCGACTTAGACGAAAACATTCCACCGGCGACATAAACAAAAGTGCGCTGACAATTGCCCACGTTTGATTGATTTGACATTCATAGGCGCTCCAAGGCACAGACACACACGTCCGCTAATCGGACTCGTTGTTGTGCCCGTTGTGCAGCATA
The DNA here is from genome assembly GCA_949715475.1 of Microchrysa polita. Taxonomy (NCBI): domain Eukaryota; kingdom Metazoa; phylum Arthropoda; class Insecta; order Diptera; family Stratiomyidae; genus Microchrysa; species Microchrysa polita. The sequence goes on along the minus strand of OX454422.1, from coordinate 15,751,018 downwards.
GTCGTATGTCAGACCGCTTGAATTCTTTTGGACATTTTGAACACCTGTGCGAAACGCCTAAGCTGACAACATGGTAAATTCAGTCGTTTCACTTGGTCCTCTGACCGCAGACTAGAACGATGTCGATGTTTCATGCTTGTTTTGTCCTTGCAGAATTTCCTGGGATTCGGCCAATCTGCCGAGATTGACATCGTCTTCGACGGTGCCGACACACGCAAAATGGTCGAAGTGAAGACGGAAGAAGGCAAAAAGGAGAAAATGTATTTGTACTATGACGGAGAGACGGTGAAAGGAAAGGTAAGGCATTGCAAGTTAGACAGCGGAAATTGGATATCTCTCACAGAGAGATTGTTGGGAGGGAAGGCATCATTTTGCCACCCGGACGCGTATTTACAAACCCTAGTTCAACTGGAGGCATCATTGCCTCCAACTCCGCTCGGGTTTGTAAAGCAAATTCCACTTACAAACCCTTGTTCAGTACGAGGCATCCGAATGTTGCTGAACATTTTCCGCAACTTTTATGTGGCTAACAGCAGTAGACGGCATTTGAGTGTACATATTGGGCACAATGGAGTTTTTGGACGATTTTGTGTATTGCTTGCAAATGCTAGTGCAATACGAGGCAAATGAATTTTAATACGTACAATGAAGAGATTTTGGCCGATCTTGTGTAGCGCTTGCAAATTCTAGTGCAGTAGTGCCTAATTTGCCTTCTATTGCACTAGTCTTTGCAAGCGCTACACGAAATCGGCCAAAAACTCTTCATTGTACGTAAAAAAACTTCAGTTGCCTCGTACTGCACTAGAATTTGCAAGCGCTACACAAGATCGGCCAAAATCTCTTCATTGTACGTATTAAAATTCATTTGCCTCGTATTGCACTAGCATTTGCAAGCCATACACAAAATCACTAGTGCAGTCATATTAGCATTTCAAATAGAAAAAAAGAGAGTAAGGCTAATTTTGGTTGTTTTTGAATCAGTGGGATCCCAGGAATCTAGAACTGATTTTGCTAAAAAAAAATTTGATTGGAAAGGTCCCAAAAAGGACAAAAAAGGATACTCTTTAATCCTTGACCGGAGGTGGCCATGCGGGGTATCATATCAAAGGGGACGTCGAGTACATTACATATCCGGTGTTTTTTTCCTGTTTCAAGGACCCTCAACGGAATAAATCGAGCTTAAATGGAAAATTTTCGCGTTTCCCGTGTATTTTTCCAAAGCCATAACTACGAGAATAATTCAAGTTGTCGCTACTTTTATCACTTTACAGAATCTATATTAACTAAAGATTCTACCATTAAATTTGCTAAGAAAAAAGTTGATCGGAAAGCTCTAAAAAAGGACATAAAAGGACACTAATTGCTCACCTTAGTCGAACGTGGGCATGTGGGGTGTCATATCAAAGAGGATGTCAAGTACATTCCATATCCGGCATTTGTTACTTGTTCCAAGGACCATCAAAGGAGAAAATTGGGCTCAACTTAAAAATTTGTGTGTTTCCCGTGTCTGTATCTTTCTAAAGCCATAATTTTCCATTTAACCCCGACTTATTCCATTTAGTGTCCTTGAGACAGGAAACAAGCACCGCATATGCAATGCACTCGACGTCCTCTTTGATATGACACCCCACATGCCCACGTTCGATCAAGGTGTGAAATTAGTGTCCTTTTATGTCCTTTTTCAGAGCTTTCCGATCAACTTTTTTCTTAGCAAATTTAATGGTAGAATCTCCATCTATTATAGCTTCTGAAAAGAGATAAAAGTAGGCACAACTTGAATTATTCTCGTAGTTATGGCTTTGGAAAGATATACGGGAAACTAGAAAATTTTCCATTTCAGCTTGATTTATTCCTTTGAGCGTCCTTGAAACAGGGAACAGACACCGGATGTGTAATGTACTCGACGTCCCCTTTGATCTGATACCCCGCATGCCGACCTCCGGTCAAGGATTAAAGAGTATCCTTTTTTGTCCTTTTTGGGACCTTTCCGATCAAATTTTTTTTTAGCAAAATCATTTGTAGATTTCTGGGAACCCACTGATTCAAAAACAACAAAAATTAGCCTTACTCTATTTTTTTCTATTTGGAGGCCTGAATTGGGATATTTTGACTGCACTACACCCAAAAACTCCATTGCGCACAATATGTACACTCAAATGCCGTCTACTGCTGTTAGCCACATAAAAGTTGCGGAAAATGTTCAGCAACATTCGGATGCCTCGTACTGAATAAGGGTTTGTAAGTGGAATTTGCTTTACAAACCCGAGCGGAGTTGGAGGCAATGATGCCTCCAGTTGAACTAGGGTTTGTAAATACGCCACCCGGACAACATTATAGCTCTGCTTCGGTCGGGCTTTTGTCCGCGCCTAAATTCGCACTGATCTCGAAGAAACACGGACATTGAAACTGCGCTGACGCGCCTCATGATGTAGCCCAGTTGTATGTCCACTCACTGGGGAAACCCCTATCGCAGCTCCAGCGTTCTTGCCCCTTGATATTACTGGCGTGGACCGGGACGAAATATAAAACCGATCCAGAAATGTGGACGGTGGTTGCACGCCTTTCTGGACTGCTAAAAGGAGATGAAGAACAGAGGCATCAACACCTTCTCCCGTGGCCTACGGCACACTTGCTGTCCTACAGCAATCTCAGCCTCTCCGGGCGGACCACACCCGTTTTCATTTAGAAAACGGCCAAGAGTTGCCACTACGCCTCCCTGGCAAGAGCCCTGAAGGTTCGATACAGGAAGGTTGTGTTTGGCTGTGTATATGTGTGGATTCGAAATGTGCTTTTTTTTCGTCTTATTGGGAGCATCACATCTCGGCGCGGCTGCTCTAAATTTTATTAATTCGTGCCGGTGTTGAAACAAATCCAGGCCCTAGGGTAGTACTTGCAACCAACGAATTGGTTCAAATGCCAGGTCAGTATAGTGTAATTGCTGCATGAAGTGGGTCCATCTCAGGTGTTCTGGCTTGAGAAGGACAGGTCAACATTACTTATCATATGTTGCGGTAGGATGTATAAATACAGAGCGACCACTGGCTGCACCTAGTCCACCTTCTGCTACACCCCCCCCCCCCCCCCCCCCCCAACAATGTGATATGGAATGCCACACCTAGCTTAACTCCTGCCCCTCCTCCTCCTACAGTTTTCACTCTACTTTCCATATGACAGTTTAACTGTAATGGCATTCACCATAAAACTACCGAGATAATTTTATGAGTTCCAACAGAATTCTGATTTCCGACATTGCTCCATGCAAACTCGTTTCTTAGCATCCATAGCGATTATGTTTTACTTCGAAAAGATTGACCAGCCGCCAGGATTTATTCTCACTGAATTGGACTTGCTTTCCTAAAACACGAGTTAATTCAATGCAGTTTTATTGCAAACAAATTTTTTTTATATTATACAATTGTATAAATACAAATTCATATACATCATATTATCTAACATTCTTCTCTGTACCGCGTAACCCCTCGTGGGGCATGGGTGCGTTCACTCAGCCGCTTATATGCTATTTCGAGTCAACGTTTCATTGCATATCATTTAGGATTGTATATAATGTTGTAAGCACTATCTGACCAAAAACAACAAAGTTGTAAAAGTTACCCCGCCAAAGAAAAATTCATCTGCCGCAAAAAGAATACATATCACTCCAATCCGCCGCTCATATGTAATTTTGTTTTAGGTGTAAATGCTGGAGAAGTTTAAATGTACATTGGATGTACTAATTTGATGGTGAAGCTGTGCATCCTGCACATACATGGCGAATTAATGAATTCAAATGGATTAAATCTCCATTCGCTGATTTGGCAGGGTGCAGAGTTTAAGCTTTATCTACACTGCCAATTGGCAGCTCGCGATGCCAGTTATCATTGCATCTACACTGACCATTTGTTTGGCAGTCCAGTTTCTTAGTCTTCTCGAATTCAAAGTGACAATTTTGTTCTTCTTTTGTTTGAAATTGTGTAATTTTTGAATGGCATAGTAATAATTTAAACGCGCGTTGTTCGATTTTATAATTAATTAAAAAAACAACTCCAAAGTGAAAGCAGTTTGGTATATGATTTTCAGGCTCTATTTGGTAGCTAGTGTAGATGGTAAGCAGCTGCCAAATGGCAGCTCACGACGCCGACGCCTTTTTTTAGACGAGCTGCCATTTGGAGGTAATGTAGGTACACCTTTAAATACATTTTAATTTGTGGATTCGCCGTTTATGTGCGCCGTTCGACTAACTTACTCCATTAAATCGTACACCCGGTGCAGTGAAGTTTTTCTGGAAAAATTCTAAGTTTAGTTTTTTAAAGTAGACCTTTTTATTGCACTAGCTGCTTGTTCTCCGTTGAAATATTGTGTTGAAATTTGGTATGTGCGCCAATTTTAAAAGTAATCACCGGTTATTTTCGGTTTTTCCATTTTAAAAATAGTACCGGTTAATAACCGGGCAAAATAGTACCGGATATAGCCGGTTTTTTAAATTGAAACTACCGGTTATTAAAAGTAACCGGTTATTAAAAATAACCGGTTATTAATTCCCATCCCTAGTCCCAATGGCCTAATGTCCGAATGTCCCACTACCCTTGTGTCCCAATATCGCAGTATCGCAATATCCCAATGTCCCAGTCTCCCAGTGTCCCAGTCTCTCACCTAATGTCCTAATATCCCAATGTCCAACTGTCGTATTCGTATTCAATAAGGTTTTATTAATTCAGAAATAGCCTTACAAAATTACATAACTTGTCTTATTAAATATCTTAACTGTAAATTTTACATTTAAATGGGGTGGCTTTGATTTGTTGGCCTTCCCTTCTCTAACTTGTATTTGTTGTTTATTTTTAGTTGAATGTTTTGTCTTTTTCTTACATTATTCAATATACACTATGTTTTATTTATCTTTATTTCATATATATTTTATTGTAATCTAGGTTTGCTGTACCCATACTTCTATTGTTTTTGTCCTTAATCTAACTTAGTCTACTTTTTTTTTCTTGTTTTTTACATAAAAGCTTATTCTAATGCTTAAAACTAAAGGTTTAAAAAGAGCTTGCATTCTTGCTCTGTTGTTTTATTTTCGATTTTAATTTCTTCTGTCTTTTCTACCTATGTAGTTATACAAATTAGCAAAGTATTCATCATTATCTGATTTTAGAACATCGCTTGGTCTTATTAATTTATCCACTACTTCAGATGTGTAAGTTCTTGAATTAGCCGATTCAAATATATTTTTTATTTTATCATTCGGATGCCACTCCGTACTTTTAAAGAATTTTGTTGTTAGTTCTATTACTCTATTTGTTAATGTGTTTAGTCCTGCGACTTCATATAACTTTTTAGATGGGTAAAATTTTTTGTTCACCGTCCAGTACTTTCTGCGCAAACCTGTACAATCTCTTAAAATTTTCCTTTCAAGGCGTTCTGCAAGTCTCATTGCTGATTTAGAGCATAGGAGCCAAGTATTACATGCATAAGTTAGTATTGGTCTAATTAAGGTTTTGTAACATATTATTTTAGCCCTTTTAGATAAGCCAAGTCTTTTCCTTGTTAAATATTTTATTGCATTATATGCTTTATTAGCTTTTGCTATTGTTTCAAATACGTGCGGGTTGAATTTTAAAAGTTTATGAAATTTTACTCCTAGATATTTAAGGTGATTTGAGGCCTTAATTGTTACGTTACCTATCTTTATTTTGGCATTATTTCCTTTTTTACTAATTTTTCCGTGCCCTCTATATTTACCTGGGTTCCTAAAGACGCAGAACTGCGTTTTCTTTTCATTTAGTCTTATGCCCCATTTATTAAGGTAATCTTGAAGTTCAACAAGGTAGTTGTCAATGTTTGCCGATGCCCAATTGGGGTTCCTATCAGCAGCGAAGATTAAGGTGTCGTCTGCGTATTGAATTAATCCCATATCCGAGCTAGTCGGAGTGGGTATATCTGCCGTAAAAATGTTATATAATACTGGGCCCGTGATCGATCCCTGAGGGACTCCCGATGTGATGTCTGAGATTTGTGAGTTTTCATTTTTTAGAGAGATCATGAATTTCCTGTCTTCAAAAAAGCTTATAGCTATTTTGATTATCGGAGTAGGAAACCTTGCAATTATCAGTTTGTGAATTAGGCCCTTGGTCCATACACTGTCAAAAGCTTTTTCTAAATCTAATGCACATACGGCTGTTGGCGTATTTTCCTGACTTAGGTTTTTAAGTATTGTATCATGAAGATACGCTAGCACATGTTGAGTACCATGGCTAGCTCTGAAGCCGAACTGATGCCATGGGATCGTATTTTCATTTTCACAGTGATTTGTTATCAGTGAGTGCCAGATTCTCTCAAAGAGTTTTCCTACATTAGATAGCAATGAGACCGGTCTAAAGTTTTTGATGTCGTGGTTATTTCCCTTTTTGTGAATTGGTATAATTCTGGCTATTTTCCATACTTCTGGGAAATATCCAATATTGATACAGTTATTGAATATTACTGTTAGTACTAGTATGGCTGCCCCCCGGCAGCTTTTTAATAATGAAATTTGGGATTTCGTCAATTCCTGCCGATCTTTTATTATTGAGAGTTGTTATTTGAGCTTGGATTATTTCCATATTGACGAATATATCAGTGTTCGAACTGGGGTTTTTGGAGCTATTTTCCTCCGTAAATGTGTCCATTGGGTCTGGGTTGGATTCCATGAAATCTGTTATCGAGTTGTTAACTAGATTGCATGTATCTGGACTGGCAGTGGGGGGTAGTTGATTAAGTTGTCTCCCGAAGATTTCAGAAAATTTTGTTAACTGATCTTGCGTGCTACAGATGGGTGTTGAATTCATCGTGACTTGTAATGGGGGAGAGTTATATTTTCCTGCAAGCATGTTTATTTCTTTAAACATCTGGGGACCTGGCCGAATGCTATCAAGTTTTTCTTCTAGTTTTTTGCTTCTAAATTTGGTTACTGCTCTTTCTATGACGAGTGTCAACAATTTGATCTCATCTTTAATTTTTTGGTATTGTCGAGTTATTCTATTGTCATATTTATGGTAGCAATTTTTTAGCTTGCGTCTTTTAATTTTCCTAATTTTTAGTAGAAGAATAATGTCCGGCGGAAGAGGATCATATCGTATTCTGGTAGGGGTTATACGTTCAGAGTTTTGTTCTATGGCTCTATGAACCGCGGTATTAAATGCCTCTATGTGCGAGATAATCTCCTCTTTGTCTAGGTTCCTGTTTGTTGGAATGACTATTGGTCTGAGCTCCCTAGAAACGCTTCTGCCAAAGTCATCCCAGTTTGTATTTTTAAACGAATTGTAGGAGTATGGTTCGCAGTTTACCAATTCCGCGAAAGTCGCCACTCTTAGGTTCATTCTAATTGCTAAATGGTCCGACATACCCGATGTTGTTGTGCAGTTTGGCACTCCTGATAGTTGGAATAATTCCAGAGATAGGAAGAAGTGGTCTATAATAGAACCACTATCCATCCTAGTTGGTGAGTTTGGAGAGATTATTTTATAGTCCACTGGCTGTGGGGAATTGGTAAGCCAATTATATAACACTCTGCCGTTATCATTTATTACTGTGTCCCCCCAGTGAGGATGTCTACTATTATCATCCCCCCCAATTATGATGTACCTGAACATTTCTTGCAAATCGAAAATAATTTTAAGGTCATTTTTAAAGGCGTTTACGCTTGGCGCTTGTCTAAAATAAATTGACACCACTAGAATTTTTTTGTTATCTATAGTTCTTATGATTGCAGCTGCAGCTGATCCCATCTGTAGCGATTGAATTTTATACTCCTCGCTTTTAATTGAATCTTTGATAAGTACTATTGTACCTCCATTTGAATTATTTTGGTATGACACATACCCTGTGAACCTCGCCCTTTGATTTTTGCCGAGGTGGGTTTCATTTATAAATATAATATCGTTTTGTAGGGAGTCTATTAAGTTTTGAGCTGCTGCTTTTTGGGCAGGACCTATTAACGATCTTGCGTTAAATGCTGTAATTTTAATGTCCATTTACAGCATTTAAAATAGTTTGGATTGTGGCCAGTTTTGTTTCTGGCGAAGCGCCAGAGTCTAGGACTGATCTCAATAATTGGTCTATATTCTTTTTCGGTGACTGCAAAGTTTGACTGGGTTGTTTTGCCATTTGGGCGTATGATATCCCAGCTTGTACCTTGCTATGGGTGTTAGACGAGTTTTTGGCTTTGTCGTTTTTTATTCTCTGACGCGCCTCTTCTTGTCTTGACTGCCAATTTTTGTAGGCTGGGCATCCTTTATAATTAGCGGGGTGCCCCAAATTGCCACAGTTACAGCAAGCAGCTTGTTCTTCTTTTGGTTTTGGACACTCACCTGGTTGGTGTAAGTTAGTGCATTTCACACATCTATGGATGATGGTGCAGTTTTGTGCTACATGCCCGAAGTTCTGGCAGTTGTAGCACTGCACTGTGTCTTTATTTCTTAGTCTCTCCCAAGAGACTGGTTGTGATAGGAGGTATTTGATTTTTTTTACCTCTCCCATTTCTTGTGATGGTAGAAACTTTACCAAAAATAATCCGGAACTTGAAGTTGGCGGAACTTCGGGATTATTTTTCGCCCAGATCTTATCTCTTTTTGTTTTTAGATTTGCGACGCCCGTCAGTAGTATAGACGGGAACTTCGTCGAAATTTCCTCGGCTACTTCCTGGGGCTCCCACCCCGGATTTAGTCCTTTAAGGACAAGCGATTTAATCGCCCTGCTCACAGGTGTTCTTGTTGAGGCAAACAGTTTATCGCTTTTTACTATGTTGAAAACCCGTTCATGGTCTTCTACCGACTTGCACTTAATATGGGTTCGGTCCTTTGTTATGGACCTAGCTATGGCTTCTATACCTAAATCTCTGAGTTTTTTAATTAATTTTGGAATATCTCCCCCATGGCAAATTATTGGAGGAATTTTTTCAACCTTATTACTAATAATCTTACTAGTGTTAGTATTAATGTTCTTACTTGGCTCACTAACCTTAACCTTAATTTCCTGTGATTGCTTTATTTTCTGCTGGTGTTTTCGGCTCATGATTAGGTTGAATTTGTCCACCGCTGGCCCCAATTGTTTGGGGGGATCAATGCTGCTATGTGTTGACACTTCCTGATTATTAGATGACTGCTGTCGCTCAGTTGCTGTTTGTTTGGTTGCTGCCAACTGTTGCTTCGCTGGCTTGTTCGTGTGAAACTGTTGCTTAACTGGTTCGTCTCTGACAGTCGGTAATGCAGAGTTTGATGCCCTCTCTGCCGTTTGATATTCCATGAAACTTTCCATCTTGGAGAACATTGTTTGCAAATTCTCCTCTAATGAAGATATTCTCTTGGCTAAGATATGCAGCGTTATGCCTTCGGAAGCTGCAGATGTCATCGTTCCATCACTATTCATTGTGGAGTCAGAATCCTCCGATTCTGTCTCCCTGCTTGAATTTGATGATTCCGGTTTCTTACGTTTTCTCTTCGGTGGACAGTTAGCAGCGGCCTGGACTAGGGCCTCTGCTATTTCCATGTTTGAATCTGGGACTTTCTTGATTTCCCTTAATTTTCTACAATGCTACTGCTGAGGAAGACCCTTTTTGGGATCTTCAACAATGCTGCTGTAGATGGATAAGCCGCCGCTCTTTGCGGAGGCTGCTGCTGAAAAAGATCCTTTATCAGGATCTTCGAAAATGCTGCTGCAGATGGCTAAGCCGCCGCTCTTTGCGGAGGCTGCTGCTGAAAAAGACCCTTTATTAGGATCTTCAGAAATGCTGCTGCAGATGGCTAAGCCGCCGCTCTTTGCGGAGGCTGTTGCTGAGAAAGACCCTTTTTGGATCTTCAAAATTGCTGCTGATGAGAAAGACCCTTTTTTGGTTCTTCTAGAAATGCTGCTGCTGGGAAGGACCTTTTTGGTGTCTTCAAAATGCTGCTACCGATGGCTAAGCCGCCGCTCTTTGCGGAGGCTGCTGCTGAAAAGACCCTTTATTAGGATCTCCGAAAATGCTGCTGCAGATGGCTAAGCCGCCGCTCTTTGCGGAGGCTGCTGCTGAAAAAGACCCTTTATTAGGATCTTCGAAAATGCTGCTGCAGATGGCTAAGCCGCCGCTCTTTGCGGAGGCTGCTGCTGAGGAGGCTGCTCCTTTTCCTTCAGAAATGCTGCTGATGATAAAGACCCTTTTGGGATCTTCAAAAATGCTGCTGCAGATGGCTAAGCCGCCGCTCTTTGCGGAGGCTGCTGCTGAAAAAGACCCTATTATAGGAACCTCGAAAATGCTGCTGTAGATGGCTAAGCCGCCGCTCTTTGCGGAGGCTGCTTCTGAGACAGAACTTCAACAATGCTGGTGATGAGAAAGACCCTTTTGGGAATGCTGCTGTTGGGAAGGACTCTTTTGGGATCTTCAAAGATGCTGCCTTCGCTGCTGCTGAGAAAGACCCTTTTGCTCTTTATGATAAATTTTGTGCAAGTACTTATAAGTACGCTTTTAGTGACTTAGTACTCTTTATCTTGCTCTTTGCATTTAGAAATGCAATTTATTATAATGCGACTACAATATTCTTCTCTGTGCTTACTTTATTCCTTATCATGGATTTGTAAGTACGCAGACGTCCGTTAAGACCGTCCGTTAAGGTCATAGTAATGTCCCAATATCCTAATATCCCTGTGCCCCAATGTCCCAGTCTCCCATTGTCCTAATTACCCAATATCCCAATGTCCCATTGTCCCAATATCCCGATGTCCCAGTGCCCCAATACCCCGATGTCCCAATGCCCCAATATCCCGATGTCCCCACATCCCAGTTTCCCCAGTGTGCCTAATGCGCCAATGTCTTAATGTCCTAATGTCTCAAGACCCTAATGTCCCAATTTCCCCAAGATCCTATTGTCCCAATAGCCCAATGTCCCCGTGCCCAATGTGGCAGTATGTTTTAAAAAATTGTCAATGCGATGAGCCGAAAGACGCAATTGTTGGAAATCTTTTGTTAACTTTACCTATTAATTTACCGTTATTCCATCCACTTATCTAAATGGAAGACATTGATTCTTTAGAAGGACCACAAGAGGATCATTCATTCCAAATTTCATAAAAATCCCATCACGGGTAGAGACAGTAGAAGCAAGTCTTTCTGCAAATGTAGACTCCAGTCTGAAATTGGGTTACTCGCTTAAGTCTGTGAGGGTGAAAATTTCACCGTTTATTGCATATATCTTACCCGTTATTGTGCCGATCGAAGATTTTTTGGAAAGGCACTAGAACAGGATATGTGGAATATTTTGGTAAAAAATTTTTTTTCGGGGATGTTGCTTGGAAGGCTGTAGCCCTGTCAAACAAAAAAGCAAGCTGTCTCCGGTAATCATTGACTTGTTCGCTTTCGTTTTTTTTCCTTTGGCGGGCGATACGGTCTCGCGTCGCTTGATATATCTCCATTCACATGTACGGAAATTTTGGACCACGCCGAGATTTGATCTCCGGACCTCTAGATTATTAGCTTCTTCTTCTTGTAGCGGTGCAGAAAGGTTGAAACCTCTGTGCATCTATGTGGGTACGATTTATGGTTCGTCAATGTTTGTGTCCGTGAGGTCTAAGGACAAAAACATAGCTGCTGCGATAGGGTTTTCCCACAGCGATATAGGGGTAAGATCAGTGGGCGCAGCGGGGCATTGAAACAAGTGACCCACATCATGAGGAGTACCATTGCAGTTTGGACAGATGTTTTGGATGTCCGGGTTTATGCGGGAAAGGTACGAATTAAGGCGTGAACAAAAGCCCGACCGAAGTTGAGCTAGTGTTACTCTAGTCGCTCTCGGGAGCCTAGTCTCCTCAGGCGAAATTGGTGGTGGGCGCTCTGAGAGGACTCTATTCGCACCTAAACTCGCGATAGACCGATTCACTTCTTCAGTGTGGATCGCTGCAATGGCGGCTCGGTATGCAACTTCATCGTAAGGGTCCCGTTTGTATCCCTGAACCTCTCTCTCAAGGTCTCGTAAACCACGCCTGACATGTCGTGGTGGAGGAATTCGGTCCATGAGATGATTATTGGGATGATCCTCACGGTAGCAACCAACAAGATACTGTTTAGAGAGTAGGAGATTGTGATCACGTATTGGCATCAATTTTGTCTCCTGATGTAAGTGATCCTGGGCAGACATCAGAAGGCAACCTGTCGCGATGCGTAGAGCGGCATTTTGGCAGACCTGAACTTTGGACCAGTTTGTGTCACATAGACTATGTGTCCAAACTGGGGCTGCATAATCAGCGGCCGCTCGACCCACCGCTTTATAAGTAGCTAGCATGGTTTCTTTATCTTTGCCCCAGGTGCTACCAGCTAGAGCTTTAAGGATGTTGTTCCTACTGCGCATTTTTTCACAGACTGAAGCTGCATGAATATGTGAAGCCCGAGAATTTTGGGGTTTTTAACAGTAGGAACAGAATTGTTGCCTATACGTATATCCATCTCCCATCTGATGTCCTCCCACCAAGTGGTTAGAAAAGTCGCAGAGGATTTGGACGCAGAGATGGTGAGGTTTCGGCTTTGGAAAAATGCCTGTAATCGTCCTAGATAGCGATTAATTCGGAGGCGCATTTCTTCCTTATCATTCCCTGTGGCGAGTACGGTGCAATCGTCAGCATAGGAAATCACCTCGATTCCTTCAGGTGGTGTGGGAAGGCCGGACATGTAGATGTTGAACAGAGTGGGGGAGAGTACCCCTCCCTGTGGAACACCTAATTTGATTTTCCTAAGCTTAGAACGTTTGCCTCGAAACTCGGTGAAGGAGTGCCGACCAGCTAGATAATTGGCAATCCAACGGATCTCTTGTGCAGGAAGATGCATATTCAACAGGTTTGCTAGGAGCATTGAATGATTGACCTTATCGAATGCATTTGATAGGTCTATTGCTGGTTCTGTGACAACGACTGCGTTGATTTAGCCCATCACGAATGCGTGTAGTGATCGCATCGAGGGCAGTGGTGGTACTATGCATCTTCCTGAAGCCATGCTGGTGAGGTTCTAGCTTCGCATGTGCAACAAGAGTGGGGTGAATAAGGGCCTCCAGCGTCTTTGCGACAGGAGAAAGTATCGTAATGGGGCGGTAGGATTCCCCGAGATTTGCGCTCTTCCCTGGCTTGAGACAGGGAACAATTCGACCTGTTTTCCAGATTTCAGGGATGGCAAGCGTGGACATCGACAAGTTAAAGGCGGCCGTGAGATACTCAATGGCTGGAAGGTCGAGATGTTTCAACATGGTCATCGAAATGCCATCTGGTCCGAGGGCCTTGGAGTTTTTAGCATTCTCGATGACTTTTTTAACCTGGTCCGCTGTAAAAGATGGTATGGTGTCAACATTCCGGCTGCGAATCCGTCTTCTAATTTTGCGCTTGAGGCCGTCAGACTTGGGATGTTCAATAAATTGTTTATTGAACAGGCTAGCACACTGAAGAGGATCGCAGGCTTTTGTGTTGCCAAATTCAATGGCAATGTTGCCCTTTTCTTTCCGAGGATTGGAAAGGGCGCGGACGGTAGACCATAATTTGCTGACACCTTCATTGAGGTTACATTCATCGAGGTGCTGATTCCATTTCGCCCTCCTATAGTCTTTAACTTGTCGGTCGATTTCGGAGTTAAGCTCCTCAATTCTGGGATCATCAGGGTGAGCGCTTCTGATCTGATCACGTTCATCGGCTAATCTGGCGGTACTAGTGGGGAAGTTAGGCCGAACTTTCGGGATACGTCCTGCCGGAATAAAACGTGCCGCGGCTGTGGTAATGACGTTCCTAATATATTTTTCTCGGCCTTATGAATGTTGTTAGGTGATGGTAGCTCGATGAACTTCGCCGACGAGTAAGCTTTGAAACCATCCCAATCGACCTTCTTGTGATTGACAAACGTTCGCTTCTCAGACTTAGTCATGTTCGCTGGTTTGTCAATTTTGTCATTTAACAAATTTTCAAAATTGCGATACTAAAATATGAAAAATAAATGAATAAAATTTCAGTTTGAATAATCCGATAAGAAAATAATTACCGTGATTTTTACCATTAAATGCGTGTTTCTCTAAAATTCTGCAATGCAAATATGAAAAGTGATATACCGTTGGAAAGCCAACATGTTGAAGCAACTTTTATCAACTTTGCAGAGTTGTACGTATAAAGCACCGTTATGAAATTACTATTTGAATTTTCGATGAAAAATCTATTTTAAAATTTCTATTAAGTTTGAGTAACTGTACTTTGAAAGTGGCGATAATGTTGGCAACTGGAAAAACTTCAATTTTTGTGAAATTTTATGTAGTTTCTGAAACTGAAATCAAATCTTGGATTAAGTTATCAGGGTGGCTGCAAATTATGATTTTGCAGGACCAGTCACGATTTTCGATGACTTTCACAAAAAGAGCGATAACAAGGTAACGGTGAAAAAAATTCCGATTGTATTGGTAATTTTCTTGCTGAAACAAGTTGCGCTATTAACCCTTACAGTATTGACCACCCAATGCGGGACACCCTGTATATTAAAAATTTCGATGTTAGTACTCCCTGATGGAACTGAGATGGCTTGAATTTCCGCCGTACCGTCAGCAACTACATCTAATACACAGTAATGTACGGACTTGTGTATTAGGAAGGCAAGTCCACCTCCAGGGTGAGAATCATCCGTGGCGGCCGGTCGATCTTTCCGCAGTATAACATATTCGCTATGGACGCTTAGAGACGAGTTTGCGTGAAGCAACGTCTCTTGGATGGCGGCGATGAGAATTCTGTTGGAACTCAAGAAGTGTGTGATCTCAGCGATTTTTCGGTGAATGCCATTACAGTTAAACTGTAATATAGATAGTGCAATGAAAACTGCTGGAGGAGGAGGGCCAGGCGTAAGACTGGGTCTGGCATTCCTTATCATATTGTTTGGCGGTGTAGTGGGCAGTGGTGGAGAAGGTGGGCTGGGAGCAGCCCTGGGTTGCCCGGAATTCATACAACCTGGCGCAACATATGCTAAGGAGTGTTGACCTTGTCTTCGTAACCCCAAACACCTAAAGTGAACCCATTCCATGCAGCAATTACACTGCACTGATCTGGCATTCAAACCGATTCGTTGGTTGCAGACACTACAAATGCATAGCTCTGGGCCTGGATTTGTTTCAACACCGGCGCGAATTAGTAAAATTGAGAGCAGCCGCGCCGAGATGTAATGCTCCCAATATGACGAAAAAACACATATATCGCACCCACACATATACACAGACAAACACAACCTTCCTGCATCGAACCTTCAGGGCTCTTGCCAGGAAGGCATATTGGCAGCTTTTGGCCGTTTTGCAATACAAAACGGGTGTGGTCCGCCCCGTAGAGGCAGTTGCCGTAAGACCACATAGTTACACATATCGTAAGCCGAACCCTTTTTGTACAGTGGTACCACATCAGCACATTTGAGACCATCTGGAAAATTTCCCGAAAAAACGCTACGGTTGAATATAACTGCCAAAATATCCACAATAAAGTATGCGATCTGTTTTAAAACGATATTAGAAACTCCATCAAAACCACAAGCATCCGAATTTTATAGGGATCCTATCACTTTCAAGACTTCAAAGGAAGTAATTGGTTCAAAGGCGAAACTATAACCTTGGTTATTAGAACCACATAGCAGAGTCGAACATGAGCTGCAGCCAGATGTAGTCCTTCCTGATAAAGCAGTAAAGTAATCATTGAATGCATTAGCGATATTGTACTTGTCTAAGATTCTAGACCCATCGAGTCGTAGCTCATAAGGTTCATTGGTACGTACCGATTGGTTCACAATGCCGTTGATAACTTGCCATTCTCCTTTTAAATTACCTTTAACGTTATTAAGACGGTTCATGAAGTAGTTATCACGACATTTAGGTATAGCTTTTTTGAGTACTAGACATAACTTTTTCACCTTAGCTTTTAACCGTCCATTGTGTTTTTCGAACTCACGAGCTTGTGACAGACTATGATCTCACTCAGATGTTAAACGAGTACCCATTTATGGGGATAAATAACACTGCTGAGCGTGATGCTGATCTCATTACCTCATCAAAAAGCAGATAAGATCTTGGAAATAGGATGTCACTAACACATCCTGCGGCCTTAGTCCAATGTTGGATTGTCGCGCCTGTTATTTTTTTTTAACCGTCGATTGTTAGGATGTTTAGTCAGTTTATGTCGTAGTTTATTTTTATACCCGTCACTATGTGAAAGGGTATATTAACTTTGTCATGAAGTTTGCAACGCAAAGAAGGAGGCACCTCCGACTATATAAAGTATATATATTATTGATCAGTGTGACGAGAGAAATCGATTGAGCGATGTCCGTCTGTCCGTCTGTCTGTCTGTCTGTCTGTCTGTCCGTCTGTTTCAATACAAACTAGTCCCTCAATTTTGAAGCTATCGAGCTGAAATTTTGTATATAAGTTTCTTCTTGTACGTGTACGCTGTATATATGTCGGAACGAATGAAATCGGACCATGGGGTCATGGGGCTGCCATAGAAACCAACCTCTGAAAACTAGGTTCTCCTAAGAAATATTTTTTTCTTTATATATCAATCTTTACCAAGCTTCACCCAAATATGTTTCTAGTAAAGTCCCAAAACATATCTAGGAACGGATGGAATCGGAACATTACGTCATAGGGCTGCCATACAAACCAATCGCTAAAAATTAAGTTCTTCTAAGAAAAACTTTTTCCTTTTTAATCCGACCTTAACCAAACTTTACCCAAATGTATTCCTAGTAAAGCCTCAAAACATCTAGGAGCGCATAAAATCGGAACACTGCATACAAACCAACCCCTGGATATAAGGTTCTTCAAAGAAAATTGTTTTTCTTCATGTTCCATTTTAACCGAACTTCACCCAAATGTGTTTCTAGTACCACCTCAAAACATATCTAGGAATGAATGGAATCGGAACATTACGTCATAGAGCTGTCATACAAACCAACCACAATATATTAGGTTCTTGTAAGAAAAACGTTTTCTTTTTGAATCTTAACCAAAATGCATCCAAGTGTGTTCCTGGATTAGCTTTAACGCATCCAGGGACAGATGGAATCGAAATACGTCATAGGGCTGCGGTAGAAATTATTAACCCGTTAGTGCATGAAATTCCCTGATAACATTTTTTGACTTTTGTCAATTATTATAAAATGAAGTAGCGACAGGGAAGTACTTTTTGAAAAAAAAATGCCGAAAAAATAAGTAATAGTAGATTTACAAGTCGTATAAGTGACACTATGCACAGCGGTCAGTTACTTTTTGAAACCTTTATTTTCTTTAGTGAGAAGATCGATGACCTTATCTTCCCCAACTCCAAAACTTTTGGAAACGATATCAGAATATCTTCCCATATATTTGAAATAAATACAAAATGTCCTCCGCTTGAATTTAGTGCCCAAGACATAGACAACATCTAATTAGTTCTCCGCGGATAAATTGATTGTTAGCTCCTTTTACGGTAATATGGAATCATAGTTCGAAGTGCATTCCGCGGGCTCGGTTTCCTTTTGGACTATCAGGCTTGGTTGGAAACGCTGCTTTCCCGCTTTATGGCGGTTATCATCAGATATTACTACTACAGGCATGACTGCAAGCAGCTAAGAATTAGAACTTTTTCGTTTCAACAGCTAGCTCTTTTGAGGCCCGGAACCGGGGTGGAAGGTCAGTCAGTAGCCAACATGCAGCGGGAAACGCCGGAAGGTCTTTGTCTCCCTCCTCTGTGGAGATCTTACTGATGGTGAGGCCCCTCACAAAATTTCTCAATCCCATGACATGGACGCAGACCCCACTGCGGGGTCTTTCACCAATTCAAACGTTTATAGTAATTTCAAAAGCAATTGCTGGATCGTCTAGATTGCAAATGCACCTCACATCAGCAGTGAAAGTCCCTTTTAAGATCCCCTGTTTCATCGCCATCAATAGCGGTGTACCACAAATGTTGATGTCTTCAAAAAGACGGTCCACCGCTATTTTTACCCTCAGTGAGATATAAACCTAAAAAGGTATTTGTCGCCATTGTCTAAGCTAAAATTTAAAACCAAGATCCTTCCAGTCTTTTTCATGCCTTGCTATGCCCACCCTTCAAACAGCATTTGCAGTTCGACGTATCAGAAATTGCAAAAAATTTTGTTGGAAATCCAGGAATGGAAAACACTAAAGAAGCATTGATTAGCTGTCATCAAAAAAATTAATCTTAATTAATCGAGTTTCAAAGGAGTTTTAAGCAAGACAAGGGCGTCAGCTGAATGTCTTAATTTCCATCTAGATTGATCGCCAAATGGTTGCGCGTCCAAAAACTGGCATCACGAACAGCCATTTGGTTGCTACTTAGCATCTACACAAGCAACCAAATGGAGACAGAAAATGACATATAACCAAAATTTCTTTTTGGTCATTTTTTTTTTAATTTAATTATCAAAATTGGACTCTGCACGTTTGAATTATTACACTGCTAGTCAAAAATTATTCAATTTCACACAAAAGAACGAACAAAAGTTGTAAAATTGTCACATTGAATTTGACAAGCGGTTGGTTCAGTTGCCATATTGAATATCCAAACTGGACGCGCACCCAAATGGCGATCAGTTTGGATGCAATGACAACAGTTTGGTTGCACGTGACACCATTTGGCGATCAATCTAGATGGACCTTTAGGGAAAGAGAATACATTTTTTAGATTAATTTGTAAATTTCTCTTAAATTTATATATCTGCATGGATGGATTGGATGTTACTTTCATATTTAAAATCGGAAAACTGAACTCAAATTTTGGTGTTATGCCACTTTTATTATTTATAGCTTCGCTTAAACAAATTTTACTATCGACTGCCAATTTTCCTCAAACCAATACAGGACACACACTCGTCACATAATATCCCTTTTGATTTAAAATGGCAGTCTAGAAGCAAACCATCAATATTTGAGCCTCCCACAGTTTGGGATTCACCGCTTTAAACCGATTCTCCAAGCAGAAAATTATTGCATAAGCTTTACACTCTTTGATAAATATTGAAGAATGCTCAAGACCCTCGAAGCGGAAAGCTCGCAGGTTACGCGTATTTAAGTACAAAGTCTAAATTTAAAATAATTGGAGATAAATAAAGCATAATTCCTCCCGAATATTCACTATCGGTATTGGTTTCAGTAGCCCGCCAATGGGTGATTAAGCCTACTGGCGGCAAATGCGTAAATCCGCCACTGCCACCGCTACTAATTTCTCCAAAATTTCCCCAGCTGTAAGTCTAGAAAAGTATTTCACCAACTGACCTACGTGCACAATGTCCCTTATAAGTGCGACATTGCAATACTTGCTAAATTACACAAAATCTATGACACCAAGACATTTTTTCTTTGATTAGAAAAGTAGCCTACACACATTTTAACGATTATTCAATCGAAGCACTAAACTAGCACTACAAAATATTAGCAATTTTTAATTTTTTCTCCCCAGCCCTGAATCTGGCGATTTTTCAAAATTCCGCCACTCATTCTTTTCAATAAATAAACTACACCAAACGATAAAAACATTTGAACACGAGTTTTTTTTATAACAGATGTTAATAGTTGTCATTGCATACACACTTCCAGTGCAAAGTCAAAGATCTGATCATATAACGGGAAAAAGTGGGTGTCCCTTTAAAGGGACACTATGCACTAATAGGTTCACACAAAAGAACCTTAATTTTCATTCAAATGTGACGGGTATTCAAATTTCGGCCGCGCCCGAAATTAGCCTCGGTCTCGTTTAGTCTAACTTTTTTCAATAGTGCATTAGAAATCCAAGGTTTTAGTTTCTTTGAATTAGTATTAACAGGCAAAGTAATTGTATAATCTGAAATATGACCACAAAGAGAATTGATAAAAATTGAGTATGCTTCAGAGGCATCATTTTCAATGAACGCATCATGCCAGGACTAAAAAAATAATTTATTTTTTAGTTTTAAAAAATCAATTCTCTTCATAAAAATAGCCTCTTTAGTCGTAGGACTAGAATGTTTTTTTTATGCCAAGATCCACTAGCAGCCCGATCATAACGTGATCGGTAATGCCAAAATTAAATAAGCATTGTTCACAAGAACTCACTGAAAAATCAGCTAATCTGCCATAAAAATGATCTAAGCATGATCCTGATGGCAATCTAGTAGGGTCGTTGATAAAATTTGTTAGCTTCCTTCATGTCTGAATAGTTAACAACATACATATTTTGGAACATTTCATCATATCTCGAAAACTACGCGTAGGATTTAAAAAATGTAAATACCGTTACAATCAATATAGCAAGGCTACTCAAAAACAGTTTGAATCTCCCCGGCACCAAATCCGTGTCTCTCTCTCACTGGTTCCTTTTGACCCCTAGTGGGACATAGGGCATTGACTACGCCTCTCTTCCACCCACGGATTTTACATTGCTTTCGGAGTTTGTATTTCTGGAGATATTTTGTTTTGCCAGAAAAGGAGCCAAACTGAAAAATACTGCTCGGGTTTTATTTATGCGCGACTCTACATCGGCATCAGACCCACCATCCGCTGTCACTACACTTCCAAGGTAAGTAAAGTTCTCGACTTTTTCTTTCGGCTGTCCGGAGATAGAAATTGTTGTTTGTCCTTGTGATGACAAGCTCAGGTATTTAGTCTTAGCGGCATTAATTTTTAAAGCAGCACTTCGACTATCACGATGCAAAGCATCCGTCATTTGAGACAGATGATCTGGTGTGTTTGAGAGAAGGCAAATGTCGTCGGCGTAGTCCAGGTGCTGAAGGTAATCGAATAATTTCCACCTGAAACCCTCGCTTTTATGGTCGCGTAGAGAATAGCAGATTACGTCGTTGATGGTAATAAGGAACAGCATTGGTGATAAAATACAGCAATGTCTGACTCCATTATTCACCTCAAAAGGACCGGACAATTCACCCTTGTGCAAGACATGACATTGGGCTCCGTTATAGGACTCTTTACTCTGGTATGCCTCTCCTACGTAAGGCTGTCCGGATATAAGCCCAGTCAACGCTGTCAAACGCATTCTCGAAGTCAATAAACATAAGATGTAACGGGTATCTCCATTCAGCGGATTGTTCAATTATAATTCGGAGGGTGTTGATGTGATCGCTACATGAAAAACCCTCACGAAAACCAGTTTGTTCATTGTTCAGAGTGCGGTCGATCGTTTTCTTGATCCGGTCCAAAATTATTTTGGCCATCAGACTGCAGGGAGGAGACAGATTCCACGCCAATTATTGCAATCCTTGAGATTTCCTTTCTCAGGGATTTTAACAATAAGGCCGTCAATTCTTGATGGAGAGTCTCGGTTGTCCAATACTCTTGGATCAGGGGTAGAAAAATATCCGATGTAGCCTTGATATCCGCTTTCAAAAGTTCCATGGGGATACTGTCTGCCTCCCGGGGCTTTACCAGCTTCCAATGATTTAAGGGCCTTACTTATTTCCAGTTTTGATGGTATACCGGTACTCATTCTGGCCATTTGCGGAAGACGTACTGATTCCAGTGTAGATGGGCTTGAAGGATTGAAGTTGTTGTTTAGGACCGCCATGAAATGCTCTCTCCAACGGCGCTGTTGTTGTTCGTCTTTATCTTTTACAGGATGCTCATGGGTGAAAGATCTTCCAGTCAGTGGCTTTATGAGATTTTAAAGGGTCCCACTATCACAGCCACATCTCCTGTCTCCAGCGCTAACGCGTTGATGTTGTACAGTAACTACAGCAACGATATCCTCCTTGAAACTAATAGTGCTGTCGGCAGTATATCCGTCCATGCAGGATTTTGCTCATGGCACACTATTGCGCTTTTTAGAGATCGATGCCATCGCTCTATCAGCTCATTCGCCGCAGGATGGTAGGGTATCGTGCGACTTCGTTCGCAACCCATCTTACTGGCCAAGGCCCTGAAGAACGGGGATTCGAATTGGGTCCCTTGATCTGTAGTTACGATGTGTGGAGCGCCAAATCTGGAAATCCAAGTTGAATAAAACGCGTTTGCGACCGATTCGGCTGATTGATCAGGTAGTGGCACCGCCTCTGGCCATCTGGAGACCCGGTCCATCACTGTCAGACATTATTTGAAGCCTTTCCACCAGATCATTGAACCGACTATGTCGAGATGGACGTGTTGAAATCTTCCATCTGGCATTGTGAATGGCTGGGTTGGGTATTGTTATATTTCTTGTCATTTCGAGACGTACCAGTGGGTTCGATACGTCAACACTATTTCTCGTTAGCGCCACTAGCTCCCTCTGGTGTAAACTAAAGAAATATGTTTTGTGGTTGACGTATCTTGGACATATTACAGTATGCTTACTGGTTTTAGACCGCTGGCATGGCACGCTGCAACGTGTCCAGTTGTGAATATCCTTGTTAATCTTAGCCAATACGAATTTGCGGGCAATGGCCTTGCACGTCGCGCGTCCGCATGGCATGTAATGGATCGTGAAATGTGTCGAAAACCAATCTGCTTAGGACTGCTGGAACAAACGGTCGGATTAGCCCAGTTGAGGTATCACAAATTATATTTCCATGCTAACCAATTTTGACTGGTTCCAAAATGAATGATGTTGTGTTCGAAAGTAACGGCTCTTGAAGCTCGCGATCGTTCTGTTGGTTCTTGAAGAGAGTCTCAGCTTGGATGAATGTTGGAAGACTTATGGCCTCAATCCTCGACAGTTGTTCTTATCGCCAAGATGGTTGTTGTAAACTCCGAAATGAAATCTAGATGTCGAATTTGACGTGGCGTTGAATTTCTGGCTCTTTTCTCGAACGCGAATGTGAGAGGTTTGTGGTCAGTTTGAACAACGAAGTCGGTCCCTTCCAAATGATTCCGGAAGTGCTTGATGTTATCGTAGATGGCGAGATGGCTGCCGATCGTATACGCTGTAGCGCTTCTCCGTGTTGGACAGCTTACGTTAAAAAATGGCTAGCGATATCTTGGAGCTGTTGCAATACTGCCCCGATTGCCGTGTCTGATGCTTCCGTTACTAAGAATAGTGGTTGCCCTTTTTTTGAAATGAATGAACAGCGTGGCTTTTGCAAAGTTCAACTTTGCATTCAATGAAGGCTTTTTCGGTTTTAGGGTTACATCGTATTAGCGTTCTGTCGCCCTTTTTTTACCTCTGTCAGGCGCCTGGAGCTCGGCTGCACTTTTTATGAAACGCCGATAAAAAATCAGTGTGTCGAGAAACCTTCGAAGTTCCTTGACCGTTTGTAGTTTACTAAACCTGCAAATCGCCTCCACCCGTCTTTGCTTATCGTGTGCCCTAAATATTAAATTTCCTTAGCTCCGAATAGACATTTCGCTGCGTTCAGCACAGCGTTGCGGAGCCGAAGGTCATTACAGTGAACTCAAACAGTCCGAACGATGTAATGACTGCTGTTTTGAGGATATTCTGTGGAGCGATGGGAATGTGGTGAAACGCATGGCTTTGTTGTTGTTGTGTTGTATGTTCCCCAGTGCGTGACATACTTTCATGAATCAGCCTGGAAAATGCTGGCATGATCAGGGAGACGGTAAGATTCAGAGATATTGTGTGCCACAGAAGACTTCTGCAGCCACACCACAGTCCATTTTGGACCCATCTGTGAAAAGGGAGAGATCGCAATCCCCTGTTAACTCACTCCGCATCCATTCGCACCTGGTTGGAAAACTGACATCGAAGTTATTACCCAAACTTAGTGTAGTCACGGTAGTCCGTTGCATCCTTGATCGTATTTTGTGGCAGTTGGCCGAGAATATCAGTGGAGCCTAATGGCTTGGCAGTCTAGCGACCCGACTCTTTGAGTTTGACCGCACTACATGCTGCTAATTCTTTTATAAAAAGGTTGCTGGGCAAAAGATGTAGGCTTGCATTCAACGCATCCCTCGGGCATCTTCTCATACCTGTGATGCTCAGACATGCTCATCTATATTTAAAACGGTTGTTCCTTTCTGTGTGAAACCTTCAGGCATATTAGAAACGCTCGCATCTCGTCTGCTTATAAGCTTCCTTTTCCTGTGCAAAAAAAAACCCTCAACTGTAGTCCTCATTCTGTGCATTCCAATAAGCGGTCCTATAATCTCCAGATCAAGTAAAGCGTAAAATTACTGTCGGACTATCATCCACTCATTCTTGATTTTCAGCTTGTCGAATCTGCTAACGTTCAGGAATATCTCTCTCTCAATATCTGGTGGGAGCCTTCTCGGTACGAATGGACGGACGTGACTTTCTCTGGACTCCCCCTAGATTTCATGCGCTTTTGCCTTTCATAACTTTCATCTCTGTGTAATCTGTCTCCCTAAACAACACACTTCTTCTCCTTTCTCCCTCCCGCGTAACAGGTCAACGTTACTCTCAAAAAGCCCGGCTCAAAACTCGAACATCAGGGAATCAAAATTGAACTGATCGGACAAATAGAGCTGTTCTACGATCGCGGCAATCATCACGAGTTCACGTCACTGTTCAAGGAGCTGGCACGTCCCGGCGATTTGATCCAGAACACAAGCTATCCCTTCGAATTTGCCAATGTGGAGAAACCGTTTGAGGTGTACGGCGGCGCCAATGTACGTCTACGATATTTTCTGCGTGTCACAATCATACGGCGTCTGAGCGATATTGTACGCGAAGTGGACATTGCCGTGCACACGCTCTGTAGCTATCCGGATCTGAATAATCCCATCAAAATGGAAGTTGGCATCGAGGATTGTTTGCATATTGAGTTTGAGTACAACAAGTCGAAGTGAGTGCATTTAAAACTAAAGTTTGCTTTGAAATAATTGACTCATCACTCCCCCTCTGTCTCTCTCAATCGGCTAGGTATCACCTAAAGGACGTAATTGTAGGCAAAATTTACTTTCTGCTGGTTCGTATCAAAATCAAACACATGGAAATTGCCATAATCAAGCGTGAGTCGACCGGAACAGGTAGGAGCGAGACTGTGTGTGCCTTTTTCGTGTCCTGATTTTAGATTTTCTCTCTTTCGACTTTATACAGGTCCCAACGTCTTCACCGAGAACGATACAATCGCCAAGTATGAAATAATGGACGGTGCCCCAGTCAAAGGTGAGATATTCAGAAGAATTGTGTGTGTGTTGACAATTCGCTTAAATTCCATTTTCAGGTGAAAGTATTCCGATTCGTGTCTTTCTCGCTGGTTACGATCTAACGCCAACGATGCGTGAAATTAACAAAAAGTTTTCCGTGAAATATTTTCTCAATCTCGTGCTAATGGACACGGAGGATCGACGCTATTTCAAACAGCAAGTATGGAGCGGGAAAAATGCCCAACGAAACGGCATTGAATGTTTTCTGTGAACGATCATCGTCTTTCTTTTGCAGGAAATAACGTTGTGGCGTAAATCGGAAAAAGGACGTAAATCTCAAGCACAATTGGCCAACAATCCGCATGTGCCTACACATTTGGTAGGCGGTGCGGATAACATGTCGTCATCATCGGCGGCCGTCAAGGCGGCCGTTGCAGCAGCCGCCGCTGCAGCTGCTGCCGCAGCTAATAGTAAATCGCCACTGGAGGATGCTGGAGCAGAGCAGAAATCAGGTGCAACAACAGTTGATCCACTGGAAGCCGGGGCCGAGGGTGCTGCTGATGATGGTGATGGAACATCGTCACCGCGTGCCGAAGGGCATCGTTTCGGCACAGATCATTCGGTCGGATTGTTTGTTCGCGACAATTCACCGCAGCCAAGTGAGTGGAATGTTTGTTACGGTTTTCATATTTTTTTTTAAATGTATTTTTCCATTCAGATGACGATCACGACGCCTCAAAACTTACGGCTGCCACAAATCCGCCTCTCTCGTTGCCGGCGGCCGACAGCAGCACGGGTGGCGACGATTTTCAACAACGACAACGTGGCATCGCCGACGGTGCACCCGTCCAATCGGACGAGCCAGGTGGCGCGACGGCAAGCGGCGGCACTCTATTCGATACAATTGCGGAGGATCAAAGTAAAAAATCATCTACGACGCCGGCACCAACCCCGGCCGCTCGTACATCGTTACAAACGCTCTCCGACGAACCGCCACCAATCGATGATGTGGACGACAACAATGATGGTGCATTTGGCGGTGCAGCCGCTGCAACTTCGACTGCTGGATCGACGAATAAAACAAATTCTGCGTCGTCGTCGTCCTCGTCATCAACAGTGGCTGGCAAAACGTCAGCACAGGCGGCATTAGCCGAATGATTTATAAGCAATAAATACGTAGCAAATTATAAATAGAAGCGAATATTATGAAATGAATCTAATTCAAACTAAAACGAAGAGGAGGAAGTAGCCAGGGAAAACCCTATGCAAAATCTGCGGAAAATACGTATGTTGATCACTGACGATGCTCGTCCAAAAACAAAAATAGAAGAAACGGGGCCCTTGCTCGAGACACGCACACACACACACTCATAAATAACATTGTCGATACGATTCAGACCCGGGGGAGAGAAGCTTGTGGTGTTCTGCACGATTATTTCGCATCAACTTGTGTCCAAATTGTACATATAAGACGAGCAAATATATTATTACTATTATTATTCCGATTAGAAATAAATAAAGAAAACTCAACGAAAGCCCTGTTGGTTTTAGTCAATATTCGGATGAGAAGACATTCCAAAAAGTCGTTGGATGTTCAGTCGAAATTATAGCGTCCTGTGGTGCGAGCTACAAGGCCTCGATGCGCTCTACATCGACTTTTGGAGCCCCTAATCTTGAAAGTTTTCTTGTTAAAACAAAGGTGCGATTATCTGGCTAACTAGACAGGATACGGGAGTCCAACTTGAAAAACTGTGGGACCTTTAGACGGCTGTATCTTTGAAACGGTAGTAGCTCGGACTCTGAACTTTTCAGCAAATATAGGTCTGCGATGAAAACACAAAACCGGGATTATCTCGCTATTTGATGCGTGGACAGAAAGGTGCTCGATTGCTAATATGCGGACTCCGGGAACTTTCATCTCTGTGTAATCTCTCCCTAAACGATACACTTCTCTATTCTCCCTCCTGCATAACAGGTCAACGTTACTCTCAAAAAGCCCGGCTCCAAACTCGAACATCGGGGCATCAAAATTGAACTGATCGCACAAATTGAGCTGTTCTACGATCGCTATGAGCTTCTAGCTTCCCTGCAACTGCACCTTGCAAAGGGTTTTGCAACCATGATAAGCTGGCGGTTGAAATGGACATGTTCAGCAAATTGGGTGAGTTGATAGTCGAACTCATGAGCTTCGTGGAGTCCAAATTTACAGGTAGCCGTAAAGGAAAAGGTCAGGAATAGACGTATCATGTATAACGCCAAGCAGCCACAATACGGATAAGGTAGAGCGTAGGAGGGCCACCTCTTCCATGATATAACGCAAGTCCTCAGATTTTGCCATTTGGAATCAGCAGCTGTTATATAGTGGCTGGAGATCTTACTCATAACAGCTGCCATCGGGGTGTGTTTCGTACTAGCATTTCTAGCATCATTTGGGATTATTATCTCTAGCACTATCACTACTATCATTTGTAGCATTTGCATTTCTAGCACTTTGTATTAGATTCAATAGATTTTCATGTAAAACAAGTACATACCGCTATACATTTTTTGCTAGCATGTAATAGAGAAATTTTAAGTCACTTGGATTACGACCAGCAAGCGGTAAGGGTCATTAGAATAATTGAACTAATATTGTAATTCTTCATAGATTTGAATGTTCTACTGGAATTTGGAATTGGATATGGATTTGCATTAAGTATACGAATGGAAAACTACAAAACGCTTTTTTTTTTCAATTTACGGTTTCAAGGATATTTCGTGATCCGCTACAGTTTTTTGGTCCGTCGAGCCGGATCGGTCGTCGGGTGAGTCCTTTATATCCTCCTTATTTCCCTCAAATTTGTGCCATTCGGTTTCGGTTCGGTTTATCTAATTAATATGAACAAATTTGAACATTTCGGACAATTCAATTTTCTATGAAAAATTAATACGCGATTTCAAACGGAACAGTATTTCGGATTTTTTTGATAGTGTGCATGCAGTAAATGGTTTTAGACTTTGCGGATAACCTCTGCGGCTAGTATAATCCAAGTCCGCCACGTGTGCATTTACGCTTTGAACATTTATGTCCTTTGCAAGTGTTCTTAAAATGAACAAGTTGGTGCAGGAACAAACACTCAAATTTAGTGCATTTTCGCGGCTAAAATCTAATTTTGTAACATACTCGCCTGAGCGTAAAACCCTTAATTATGTTAGACGCTTAATTGCGAAAATCGATACATTGTTTAAAGACTGTTCCGGGGTCCACAAAAAGATACTTGCCATTCTAACCGGCAACGATGAAGAAATCAAGCATACGTATTTCGCGGAGGCTCAATTTGCTTCGTTTGAAGAAGAGTGCTTAGAGTTTCAATCCGAATTAGAGGAGTTTTTGGATGAACTTGATGATAGCTCTTCACAAGTTCACCACGCGGACGTAACGGTTAAATTGCCTCGGATTGAGTTACCTCTTTTTGACGGAGATTATGATGAGTGGACATCATTTAAGGACTTGTTTACCACTCTTATCGGTAATAAAGAATCGCTTAATGCGGTTGAAAAATTACATTATTTAAAGTGTAGTGTCAAGGGTGAAGCCGCGCATTTGTTGAGTTCCTTTAAAACAACTAAAGACAATTTTGATTTGGCCTGGCGTACATTATCGGATCGCTATGATAATAAGGCTGCGCTCAGTGGCGGCTCGTATACAAAAATACTGGGGGTTCACAAAAAAGAAAACTAAATACATACGCCATCAACCCCTCAAAATGTATTTTGGAGTTTACCTACCACCACCTACTTTGAATTAAAATTATTTTATTTTAATGTTAAAGTACCTAGTCCATAGATTTTATAACTAAATAATTACTTCGATCTTCACATAACAGTCAAGAAAAACCAAACAATTTTACGAATCAGTAGCACATCAAAATTTATTTTTTATCATCATTATCAATATCATTATAATTTTTTGGCATTGAATTTTTCCACAATTTGCTTTTCCATCTTAAAGTTCAGACAGTGCAACCCCCAGAACATTTAGCTTTAATTTGTTGTCCTTAGAAAAGTTCTTATCAAACAATTTCTAAGTTAAACGTAAAATCTCTACTCATTTTTATATTCTATCATTGAAAATACTCACCCGAAATGCATATCAATTCGGTTCAACACTAAGTAGTGTGCTGTGCACAACCTATTTGTGCACAAATGCTAGTGTAAATTTTGCACTATCCCTTCGCCCCGGGAACCCGTCACATATCTGATTTTGGAGCGAGTGCACCAGTTCATAATGAACGTGCACCACCACCGTGGGTGCTAGTGCTAGATGTTGGTCGCTGAACGCGATATAGATTCAATGCGTGGCTTGGGTATATCGTATATGAATGAATATGTACGTACGCTTAGAGTATGTTGCGTCGGGCGGTTTGTTCTGTTTTTTGAAGTGTTTTATTTAGCGAAAATATTTAACACATTATTTGTTGATATGGTTGTTTTATCAGGGGGTGCACGTGCACATGTGCACATATGGGCGAGCCGCCACTGGCTGCGCTATTAAATACACAATTTAAAAAATTAGTGAACGGTGACATGGTTGTAGAATCCGCGAACTCCATACGGGGGTTGCTTGATAAGACTGTCGAAGCCGTTCAGTTGCTGGAAAGCATGAATGTGGACAACTTATGGCACGCAATGGTTGTCTTTCTCGCGGTTCAAAGGTTTCCTGCAGCCACGCGAGCATTGTGGGAGCAGGAGCAAGCCTTGAAAAAGGAGGTATTTTCGTTGAACGATTTAAAGACTTTTTTAAACACCAGATTTCGAACTTTGGAAGCGACTACATCCAAACCGACTAATCGTCCTGTTCGGCGTGTTCACGCTCACTATGTCGAGTCGAAGGTTGAATGCTCCCTTTGTCGTCAGCAACATAAAACGAGGGACTGTAACAAATTTGTTAAGGCAAATCCGAGTCAACGTTTCGACATGGCGAAGCATAATGGATTATGTCTTAATTGTCTAGTAAAAGGTCATCGAGCTTCAGCATGTCCAAGTACATCTAGATGTTTTAAGTGCAAGGGGTTGCATCACACCATGCTTCATAAAAATGATCAGGCTTCAACACAAAGTAATAGTCATTCCACTCAAAGCAATAGTCATTCCACTCAAAGCAATAGTAATTCAACCGTCCCATCTGCTTCAGCACCTCCATTTATACCGGCAAGTGTTAGCTCGTTGAACAGCACTCTTTCGGGGAACGTTTTGTTGGCAACTGCCATCGTAACTGTTGTGGGAATGAAGGATGAAATCAAATTGAGAGCGCTTTTGGATCAAGGGTCTCAGGCATTCTTCATAACTGAGGAAGCAGTGCAACGCTCCGGATTGAAAAAGGCCCCTTCTGATACACGTGTAACTGGTATAGGAAGATCCAACACAACAAAGGCTAAAGGACTTGTTCAAGCCTGTATCAGGACGGTCGAAAACGAAGACATACCCTTTGAAGCATTAATTTTGGCCAAATTAACGAATTGGCTACCTGCACAACAAATTCAAGTGCCCCATCACTCGGATCTAAACGGTATTTCCTTAGCTGATCCCAGATATAATGTTCCTGGAAGGATTGATTTAATTTTTGGATCTGATTTGTACGGTAAATTACTTCTTAATGAATCGAAATTGTTATTCGATGGACTGCTATTGCAGCAAACAAAGCTCGCCTGGGTTATATCTGGAAATACTCGTAATATGAAATGTTCTTCGGTGCACTCATTCAAGGTTGAAATATCGGAGGAACAAAATTTAAATGAACAATTGAAACGCTTCTGGGAATTAGAGGAGCCAATAGTAACTAGGTTGGAGAAGGTGGAAGATACTCTATGCGAAAATTTGTATAACGAGACTACTACAAGAGATGAAACTGGAAGGTTTGTGGTGCGTTTACCGTTCAAAAATGAGACTATCAAACATGATTTGGGCAATTCTCGTCGTTCTGCTGAGATTAGTCTACAATGCCTTGAAAGAAGATTCAATCAGAATGCAGATCTTAAGCTGGATTATATGCGTTGTATTGACGAGTACATTAAAAACGGATATTTGAGTAAGGTCGATGATATCGAAGAGCATGTAATTGTTGATGGTAGCAATATTTGTCAGCCACACTTTCTTCCACATCACGCTGTTCGCAAGGACAGCTCAACCACTAAAACACGGATCGTTTTCGACGCTTCGAGGAAGACGACATCAGGCCTGTCTTTGAACGACACTCTGCTAACAGGTCCATCAATACAAAATGACATGTTTTCTGTTCTTATTCGATGGAGATTACGTCGATACGCCTTTGCTGCTGACATCGAAAAGATGTATTTACAAATTAGAATGCACCCTGGAGATCGAGATTTTCAGAGAATATTATGGAGGTTTCACAATCAAGAAAGAATTACGGAATATCGCTTCAACACGGTTATATTTGGTGTAACGAGTGCTCCCTTTTTAGCAATTCGTACATTGCAACAGTTGGCTGAAGATGGTAAAGCATCTTATCCATTGGCAGCGGAAACAATTTGGAAAGATTTTTATGTCGATAATGTACTCTCCGGAGGACTTTTAAAACTTTTAAAATCTGGGGGATTTCATCTTAGGAAGTGGGTTTCGAACGACACTTCTATTCTTCAAAACATTCCCGCCGAAGATATTGAAGCTGTTCATACGATGGATCTCAATTTCGAAGAAGGGCACAGGTCTTTAGGCATATTGTGGTACCCAGGATCCGACAATCTGGCACATCGTTATAATCTACCTGACAAATTCGGCCCAAATACCAAACGTTCAGTATTATCAGATATTTCACGATTGTATGACCCGTTAGGTTGGATTGCTCCTATTATAATTACGGCAAAATGTTTGATGCAGAGACTATGGACGCGTGGACTGGATTGGGACGAATATTTACCTACGGACATGATGGATCATTGGAACAAGTTGCGGCATAGTTTTCAAGTAATACAACATATTAAAATTCCTCGGTATATTTTGTCAAACGAATCGGAAGAAATCGAGCTGCATGGTTCTTGTGACGCTTCTCAAGTAGCGTATGGTGCAGCGGTATACTGTGTTACTCGAACCAACGAAACAGTGCAATCACACTTGGTTATGGCGAAGACCAAGGTGGCTCCTGTAAAGCCGATAACAATTCCACGATTGGAATTATGTGGAGCATTGCTGTTATCAAAAATCATGAAACAAGCACACATGATATTCTCCGGAAGAGTGAAAATTGGGAGGTCCTATTTATGGACAGACTCCAAGATCGTGCTATCTTGGCTACAAGGGCATCCTAGCAAATGGGTAGTTTTTGTATCGAATCGCGTTTGTCAAATTCTGGAAAATGTCCCTAACATACCTTGGAAGTATGTTCCTTCTGAGCAGAATCCTGCAGACGTAGCGTCTCGACGAGCGAAAGCTGAACATTTGGCGAACAATAATCTATGGTGGAACGGTCCGGAATGGCTACGAGATTTTTCAGACAAATGGCCTGCGAGTATTGATATTGATGCCACGGATATTGAAATCAAACGAAATGCGGTAGTTTGTCTTAGCGTATGGGTAAAGGAATCAGTCCTACAAGCGCTTCTCTCGAAATACTCATCACTCCTTTGCTTGATAAGAGTTGTCGCCTACTGCTTACGTTTTTGCCAAGCTGTTCGAAGACTTAACGTTATTCGAAGTTATCTGTCAACAATGGAGCTTAATGCAGCTACAGATTTAATAACTCGTTATGTTCAAGAGACAGAGTTTTCGGAGGAGTAACGTCTTTTAAAAAGCGGCAAACCAGTTGATAAAAGAAGCAAACTTAATAATCTTAACCCATTTTTGGATGGTAATGGGATCCTGCGGCTGGGTAGTCGATTAGTTTACGCCAACATGACATTTGACGAAAAATATCCGATCAGATTGCCGAAGGATGGAAATTTCAGCAAACTGCTAATCGAACACATTCATCGAACAACTATGCACGGCGACATTCAGCTTATGTTGTCTTCGCTAAGACAAAAGTATTGGATCTTAGATGCGCGGAATATGATAAAGAAATGCGTTCATAATTGCATCAGGTGTTATAAATCGAAGGCTCAAGTCGCAACGCAATTGATGGGAAGTCTCCCTTCACCTCGAGTAAACGTAACACGTCCCTTTGTTCATGTTGGAGTTGATTACTGCGGTCCAGTTAGTATAAAGAATCAAAAGGGAAGAGGAGGTCGTATTCACAAAGGCTATATATCAATCTTCGTTTGTATGGCAACTAAAGCTGTGCATATCGAGCTTGTCAACGATTTAAGTACGGAAGCATTTTTGGCAGCTTTTCGGCGATTTGTCTCTCGACGTGGATTATGTTCTGACGTATACAGCGACTGCGGAACGAACTTTGTTGGCGCGAATGCAGAGCTACAAAGGATTATCAAGGTCAACCAACAAATTTCGGAGTATGCAGCTAACGAGCATATAAATTGGCACTTTAATCCACCTGCTTCCCCACATTTCGGCGGTTTTTGGGAGGCGGGAGTTAAGTCCTTGAAGCAACATTTAAGGAAAATCCTTGGCAATGCGGTGCTCACTTTCGAGGAACTATATACGGTCATCACTCAAATTGAAGCAGTTCTTAATTCTCGACCTCTATGTCCTATGTATGACAATCCTTCTGAACCCACTGCTTTGACACCGGCTCATTTCTTAATCGGTGATACTCTAATAAATGTTCCAGAGTCCAGCATGCTAGCTACTAAGGATAACCGCTTATCTCGCTAACAATATACCCAAAAACTCGCGCAAATGTTCTGGCAACGGTGGTCCAAGGAATACTTGGCGCGACTTCATCAACGTTCGAAATGGCAAGTGCGACAGTGTGAGCCGAAAGTTGGTGATTTGTGTCTTATAAAAGATGAAAGACTTCCGTCATATAAATGGCCTTTGGCTAAAATTACCGCGGTACATTCGGGAAAAAACAATCTAGTGCGGGTCGTGTCGGTAATAAAAAACGGAAATGTTTTCCAACGGAATATTACGAAAATTTCTTTGCTACCTACAAACGAATGAATGAATTAATAAGATAAATAGGCACTTTCCAAATCTCCCTTTAACTCGTTTCTCAACCCATACCCCAATACCCTTCATCTCACCAACAGCACATCGTATATTTTGGAGGAACAGGTCAAAGTAGAGACGAACCGGCAGCATAGCTGCCTGAACTTCGTCCTGCTTTTTTTTGGAAACCTCGAGCATCTTGGCGACATGAAAGTCGATATCTGGACACAACATACATGGCCCAATTCGGATATTTTGCTTTCCAACTAAGACCGCGTCTTAGCGGGGGGGAAATGTTTCGTACTAGCATTTCTAGCACTAGCATTTCTAGCATCATTTGGGATTATTATCTCTAGCACTATCACTACTATCATTTGTAGCATTTGCATTTCTAGCACTTTGTATTAGATTCAATAGATTTTCATGTAAAACAAGTACATACCGCTATACATTTTTTGCTAGCATGTAATAGAGAAATTTTAAGTCACTTGGATTACGACCAGCAAGCGGTAAGGGTCATTAGAATAATTGAACTAATATTGTAATTCTTCATAGATTTGAATGTTCTACTGGAATTTGGAATTGGATATGGATTTGCATTAAGTATACGAATGGAAAACTACAAAACGCTTTTTTTTCAATTTACGGTTTCAAGGATATTTCGTGATCCGCTACAGGGTGCAAACACACTCCGCATGAGAGCTGTCAAGGGTGGCACCCCATTTGGTAAGTTCGTCAGCCATCTCATTACCTTCTTTGTTCCTGTGTTCGATTCTTTGTCGTGTACCAAGGTTGGTTAACGCTTCCTCACATACTTCAACAACCTTGGAGGTCGTTTTCACCGATTGCAATGCCATGATAGCAGTTTCGCTATCTGAGCATATGGCGATACTCTGGTTATTTGGTATGTTCCTGAGAGCATGACAAACTTTCATGATTGCAAGCACTTCGGCCTAAAAAATGCTGGCATGGTCAGGAAGACTGTAATATTCAGAAATACTTAGTAATCCGCAGATGATTCCGGTACCAACGGCACAATCCATTTTAGACTCATCCGTGAAAAATGTGATGTCAAAATCCTTCACTCTCTTTCCACTCACCTCTAGTTGGGAATTTGGCATCGAAGTTCTTCCCAAACCTTAGGTTGGGCACTTTCAAATCCGTTACAACGTTGCGTACGTCTTTAGAATATTGCTGTGGCCGTATGGCCTAGTATTCCAGCATTTTAACGCTTTAAGCCTGACTGCGATACATGGTGCCAGTTGGTTGATAAAAATATCGATGGGTGGAAGATGAAGCATTACATTCAGCGCTTCCCTCGAGCATGTTCGCATGCCCCCTGTGATGCTTAAGCAAGCCTGCACTCTACCAGTTACATTGTAGCCTTTACTGAGTGCTGGCCACCAGACTAGTGACCCGTATGTTAGGATGGGTCGTACCACCGCCGTGTAAACCCAAAGTACCATGTTTGGTTTGGGATCCCATTTCTTGGTAAATACTGTCTTGCAGGCGTAAGCTTACAAGCTTTTTTAACGCACTCTTCAATGTTCAACTTCCAGTTGAGCTTTAAGTCCAGAATAACGCCCAAATACTTCGAGCTGGGCGATAATTGCAGTTGATGTCCATTTAGTTTCGGGAGCGAGAAGGGCGGTATTTTGGTTTTTGTAGTAAACAGCATTCGTTTTGTCTTCCCTGGGTTTACGCCCTCTCTATCTCGAGGAAAGGACGTGCATTGTTTGTTTTCAAGGCTGTGTTCGATGATATACGTACCACTTCGTGGAGAACCGTTTCCGTGGACTTTCCATTCCATTTTCAGGTATGCATGCTGTGATATCGAAAGTGCTGAGCTCTCAAGACTATGCCGGATGTGTAAGTCTATTAAGCGCTCTAAAGTTTTGAGTACGAAGGAAGATAAATCAATCGGCCTGAAATCCTTCGCGGTCTATCTCTTCGGTATGAAAACGACTCGAACCCGCCGCCACGACTGGGGAACGTGGTTGTGTAGCAGGAGGCTTCTGAAAAGTATCAGCAACCGTGAAACTACCAGATCCAGCGTTTTCTGAAGCATAATCGGTAGTACGCCATCTGGTCCTTGGGATTTATAAGGGGAGAAGCTGTTGATTGCCCAGATAATCTTCTCCTTAGTAATAATTTAGAGAACGAAATCAGTCCGCCGCCGTTCGCCTCGATTATGCAATTGTGGGCTCTGCGTGCAAGTGCTCATGCATCCAGGGAAATGGGTATTCATCAAAAGCTCAAGAGATTCAACAGATGATTGTGTCCAAGTGCCATTCTCTCTTTTTACTAAGGGCGGAAATGATCCTGCTTTGGACAAAATCTTACTGATTCTAGCTGAGCCTTTGTCGTTGTCGAATGATTGGCGGAGATTGTCCTAAGCTTGGACTTTTGCGGATCTAAAAAATGTTTGGTAAATTTTCAGGCAATCCTTGTATGGCTGCCAGAACTTATGCCTGCTGCAAATGTTGAATATATCCCGAGTTAGCTTCCGTAAGGACTAAGGTCCAATGTCGTGGAAAAAGCGCCTCTGAAAACCGCGGCCCTAGGAGCGGCAAGGACGAACGAGAAGGGCGGTCTCGACAAGGCAAACGTAGCAGCCTTGTAAACCGCTCCCTCAACAATAAATGAGTACCATCAAGCTACTTCAGGCGAACCTGCACCATGCCAAGGGAGCATCGGCCATCTTGTGCAGGACTTTCGCCGCAAACACAGCCTCGATGGCGCTGTTACAAGAACCATGGGTGGCCAAGGGCCGCATTTGTGGACTAAACATTAACAACGGTAAGTTGATTTACGACAGGTCAGGGGACCGCCCTCGGGCGGCGCTTGTTGTTGACAACCAGGTCAACTTCTTACCACTAACCAACTTTATTTCCAGAGATTTAGCAGCCGCCCTGGTTAACGTGTCTACCACGTACGGTAGTCAAGAAGTAGTTATAGCATCTGCCTACTTCTCGGCTGACGACGATTTTATTCCACCAGAGAGAGTCTCCAGCGTAATTGACTACTGCAAATCCAACAACCGACAATTTATTATCGGTTGCGACGCAAATGCTCACCACACTGTGTGGGGTAGCACGGATGTAAACATGCGAGGTAAGAAACTTCTTGACTATTTAATGTCCAAAAACGTGTTCGTCCTCAACAAAGGGTGCAAACCCACATTCATCACCGCGGCGCGGGAGGAGGTTCTTGACATCACTCTTGCCAGTGGACCAATAACGCAGTTTATCTCTGATTGGCATGTGTCTAGCGAGGAATCCTTGTCAGATCACAGGCACATAAGATTTAATCTTGCAGGGAGCTCAATGCTCCAGGCTGCATCCACGCGTCAAAAAAAAAAAAAAACAAATTGGAAATTGTTCAAAGATCTGGTCGTTTCCAGTATCAGTACTTTACCACTATTATTTGAATCCCCCTGCGATGTGGAGCTTGCCGCAGATCAAGTAAATAGTGTACTCATCTCCGCATACCAAGAGAGCTCTTTCAATCCAAATTATAGGTCTACCCGTAAGGTCCCCTGGTGGAATGATGAGCTCGATCGAAAACGGTCCCAAGTCCGGAGATTGTGCAACTCAGCCAAGCGCTGTGGTCAGTGGGAGGCATACAACACGATGATTAGGCAATCCAAAAGGAAGTGCTGGAGGAAGCAGTGTGAAGCAATTCAGTCTTTACCTGAGGCTGCACGGCTTCACAAAGTACCTCCACAGAGGTACCTCTAACGGAGTTCGGTTACTTAAATGCCCAGATGGTTCGTTCACGACTGGTCCCAAGGAGACCCTCCAACTTCTCCTAGATACGCACTTTCCTGGATCAGTCTCCTCATACAGTCGTACAGAACACATACAAGGTTACACGGGACAACCGGCTCTTTCTGGGGTAATCTTTGACAAAGTGAAATGGGCTATTCTGTCCTTTGATCCATTTAAGGCTGCGGGGATCGATGGAATATTCCCTGCTATCCTTCAAAACTGCCTGGATATCATCCTGCCATACCTCACAGCTCTGTTCAGAGCTAGCTATTATTTTTGTCACATCCCTCTTGCTTGGAGGAAGGTTAATGTAACTTTCATCCCTAAGCAAGGTAACACACCTGAGGACTTACCAAAGTCCTACAGGCCCATCAGTCTGTCCTCCTTTCTCCTAAAAACTATGGTGCGTTTAATTGACCAACACATCAGGAATCTGATGATGAAAAACAACCCTTTACATCATACTCAATTCGCCTATGTAAAGGGTAAGTCCACGGTGACGGCACTTCACAAGCTCGTCAGCGCTATTGAAAAATCTATAGATGAAAAAGAGATCGCTCTGTGTGCTTTCCTAGACATCGAGACAATACTGGTTACGATGCAATTACCAGAGCCCTCGTTAGAAGAGGGGTGCCACTACCCACCATCAGGTGGATTGACGCCATGCTTAAAGGTAGGGAGATTTATTCCTCCCTCGGCGGTCACACTCTCAACATTAACGCTATCAAGGGATGCCCTCAAGGGGGTGTTCTGTCACCCCTATTGTGGTCCTTGGTAGTAGATGAATTACTCTCGGTACTTGAGGTGCAGGGTTTTCTCGCCATCGGCTACGCGGACGATATCACTATAGTGATAAGGGGCAAATTCGAGTCCGTTATCACGGATTTGATGACTACAGCCCTAACGACGGTTAACAGATGGTGCACAGAAACTGGGCTAAATATCAATCCACAAAAAACAGTCCTAGTACCATTCACGAGAAAAATTGCTCCTCCTCTTGACCCAATCTACTTAAGAGGTGTGCTCATTAACTACTCCAAAGAGGTTAAATGTCTTGGCATTACACTCGATAGTAGATTAAACTGGAATAGCCACTTGGAAAACGTTCTTAGTAAGGCTACGCGTGTAATGTGGACTTGCCGCAACTTCTATGGTAAGACTTGGGGTCTGTCCCCAAAAATGACAGAGTGGTTATACAGTACTCTAGTACGACCTGTAATCACTTATGCTTCTCTAGTGTGGTGGCCTAAAACACTACAACGCAACGCAATCAAGAGCTGTAATAAGCTCCAATGACTTGCCTGTCTTGGCATCACTGGTGCTTTTAGCACGACATCTACCCTAGCCATGGAAGCTATATGGGGAATGACGCCACTGCATATTTTCATACGGGAAACTGCAGCAGTGAGTGCGTTGAAAATCAACCTATCAACTGATACTCGTGTCAGTGATCGGGGACACATGCGTATCCTGCAGCAAGTTCCTGGCCTATCAATCTGCCAGGTTTCAGATTACAGGATCACGGAACTGCGTTTCGGCAGGAAATTCGCCCTTCACATCCCAGATCGGGCGGAATGGGCTAATGGCAACACATGTATGGGTCCTAGAAGCATCACTTGGTTTACCGATGGCTCTAAGACCGATCACGGTGTGGGTGCTGGAGTCTTTGGACCCAATACCAAGATCTCGGTTGCAATGGGCAAATGGCCTAGTGTCTTCCAAGTCGAAATTCATGCCATCGAAATCTGTGCCAGGGAGATCCTGGGACGTGGTCTCCGTGGCGCATACATCGCCATCTGCACTGACAGCCAGGCAGCAATTAAGGCGCTAACTTCACACAAGTTTACCTCGAAAATGGTCAGCGAGTGCTTTGACATCCTTCAGAGCCTCTCCAGTCGTAACTCTGTTTCCATCTATTGGGTTCCGGGTCACAGAGGTGTTGAAGGAAATGTATACGCGGACGAATTAGCAAGAGAGGGCTCATCTTCCACACTCATCGGTCCTGAGCCCTTCTGTGGAATTAGCTGGAAAGCCGCCAGAGGCGTAATTGGTAACTGGTCCTCGGACCTGAGGCTTGAATACTGGACATCGCACCCTGGTTTAAGAGTTACTAAAGAATTAGTGCGCCCTTTCAGCTTCTCCGATATTAAATGTCTGCGCAGGACCGAGCTCAGACTATTAATAGGCTTCCTTACGGGGCACTTTGGGCTCCGCTACCACCTTCATAAAATAGGTCTTTCAAGGGAGACCCAATGTTGTCTTTGCCTGGAGGAGGACGAAACCTCCATTCATTTATTACTGGAATGCCCAGCTATCGCCAGGTCCAGGAGATCAATCCTTGGAAGTGATTTACTCAGCACTAGTATGATTAGGTGCTCCTCTCTGAAGGATCTTCTAGCGTTTATCAAACGGGTTGACGACCTTCTAAATTAAAGGACTATGGCACAATATACCTTTTAGGTAGCAGTGCCTACCTCTATGGTTAAGTCCAATTTGCTTATTATTATTATTATTATAGCTTCCGTAACTTGGTCCATGTTTCACCATGGAGAGAGAACTTTCTTGCTGCATTTCACTGGATTTTTCCAATGACATAACCTCCTTGTTCAGTTCCTTCACGGAGTTGATCAAGGAATTTGGCGCAGCTGATAGTTTTGATCTGCAGATTTGCCTGAACTTATTCCAGTTTGTCGCCTTAGGGTTTCTATAAGGTTGGAGACATTAACGTTAAAGAGTATCCTGTTATGGGTTGGGGAAGGATCTCAGCTCTGATACTCTCCACTGTTCAACCTTAAATGCATCGTTGTCTGACAGGAGCGTAAGATCCAGGATCTCTTCCCATCCCGCGCATCCGAACTCGGAAAAACGAATGAATTGAATGATCTCCTGTGTTTCACACCGTAAGGTTGGTATTCAGGATATAGTCAAAAAGCGACTCACCTCTTGCATTTATTTCGGTACTACCCCATAATGTATGTCGTGCGTTAGCGTCACATCCTATAAGCAGGGTTGAATTACTGGAAGTTGTGGAAGATATCAGCACAGCTCTTCCGGTGGTGCTGGCCTTGTGTGGGCCATATAGGCAGATGAGATATAAAGCTCCCCCATGTCTTGAACCTCCATTTGGACAACTGTCAGATCGGTGAGGACAGAGAAAGGCATAAATACATTTCTTGGCTAAAATGCAGGTTCTTGGCTTATCTTGATCTAGGTTGCTAATATTGTAGATAAATAATATTGCATATCCACGAATCTATAAAGGATAGATTCATCGTGAACCCAAGGCTCCAGAACAAGCGCGATGCCGATGTCTTCCTCCCTTAGGAAGACGAGCAGATTATCCGAGGCAAGCTTAGAATGCTGAAGATTGATCTGCACTATCTTCAATGTTTTCATGGGCTCCAGCTGCTTCGAGCTTTAAGAACCACCCAGTCGACCATCGGCACCTTCGGGTTTGAAGTCGCAGGGCTAGGAGGAGCTTTGGTCCCTCCCTCTGCATGATGGGTAGCCATATGCGAGCCCTTGGTCTCTTCGGCACCTTATTGGTCGGGATAAGTTCGATCTTCGAACCTTCCCAATTGTCCCTAATCTTAGCGACACAGGTACTGATGATAACTGATCCTCGCAACTTATCACCCGCTAGCCTCTTAACGTCGTCAATAAGTCGGAGGAGGACAATGGCCCGCCCTGGTTATATATGACGTATTCGACGGTCATCTCTGACAGCAGGAATACGCATATTCAACAAGTTAGCGAGAAGCATTGAGTGATTGACCTTATCAAACGCATTTGATAGGTCAATTGCCACAAGAATAATTCTGTGGCAAGGATGACGTTGATTTAGCCCATCACGGATGCGAGTAGTACTCGCATCGAGGGCAGTGGTGGTACTATGCGTTTTTCTGAAGCCATGCTGGTGAGGTTCTAGCTTAGCATGTGCAACAAGAGTGGGGTGAATAAGGACCTCCAACGTCTGTGCGACAGGAGACAGTATCCTTATGGGGGCGGTAGGATTCACCAAGACTGGCGTTCTTCCCTGGCTTGAGACGAGGGACAATTCGACCTGCTTTCCAGATTTCAGGGATGGCACTCAATGGCTGGAAGGTCGAGATGTTTCAACATGGCCATCGAAATGCCATCTGGTCCGAGGGCCTTGGAGTATTTAGCATTCTTGATGACTTTTTTAACCTGGTCCACAGTAAACGCGCATTGAAGAGGATCGCTGTTTTTTTCTACGGCCAAATTCACAGGCATTATTGCCCTTTCCTTTCCTAGGATTGGATAGGGCGCGGAGAGTAGACCATAGTTTGCTGACACCTTCATTGAGGTTGCAGTCATCGAGGGGCTCATTCCATTTCGCCTTCCGATAGTCTTCAACTTGTCTTGACGTAT
Organism: Microchrysa polita; assembly: GCA_949715475.1. Classification (NCBI taxonomy): domain Eukaryota; kingdom Metazoa; phylum Arthropoda; class Insecta; order Diptera; family Stratiomyidae; genus Microchrysa; species Microchrysa polita. Next base: position 15,708,786 of record OX454422.1, on the reverse strand, counting down.
TTTCACAGGTCGATGTTGTTCTAATGAACTCAGCGGATAAGTAATACCTTTAGGAGGGAAAGGAGGTTGCGAAACGTAATCCCGCTTCGCAGGAACTGGGCACTTGGAAAAGGGTTGTGCCGAAAAAAACGCGTTCAGCGGGAAAAAAAGAAAACTGTTAAGATGCGAACAAGACCCGATGCAATGGTCATTTCGCAGCCCGGAGAAATGTCCTACGCGGATATTCTCAAAAGAATAAAATCGGAGCCTAAACTGAGGGAGATGGGCGAAAACGTTTCCCGGATACGGCGTACGCAAAAGGGGGAACTGTTGTTCCAGTTGAAACCCCACGCCGGGGACTCAATGGATGGGTATAAGTCCATTGTAACAAGCGTGCTCGGACTGAAGGCTGCAGACGTGAAAACCCTACGCCGAGAAGCCCAAATCGAGTGCCTTGATCTGGACGAAGTGACAATGAAGGAGGAAATCTGCGCATCTTTCTTGGAACGGTTGAACGTCCAAATACAGCCCGATGCTATCAGATCAATGAGAACGGCGTATGGAGGTACGCAAATCGCAACCATCAACTTGCCAATGGAGGTGGCGAATAAAGCACTATCGGTTGGTAAACTCAAGGTTGGATGGACAAACTGTCGACTTAGACAAGTGGTTTCCCCTAAGAAGTGCTTCAAATGTTTTGCATTTGGACACTTTGCACGGGAGTGCACTAGTCAACACGACAGGTCAAACATGTGCCTTAAGTGTGGGGACGAGGGTCACAAAGCCGCAACATGCGAAAAGAACTCCAACTGCATACTTCGCCAAGAAGCCGGGACGGCAAATTCCAAGCACCAAACCGGGAGTGCTAAGTGTCCACTGTATCGTGAGGCGCTGAAAAAAATCATCAAATGAGATTTCTGCAGTTAAACCTAAACCACTGCCAGGCAGCACACGATTTGTTATCACAAACCGTTAAAGAAAAGGCCATCGATGTCGCAACGCAATCATCTGCGATCAATACAAAAACTTGCGCGATACGGTTTGGGTCGCAGACAAGGACAACTTAGCCGCAATTTGGACCTGTGGAGACTATGCACTCCAAAAGGGAATGCCAGGGCGACCAAGCGGAGTGACAACAGCTTTGGTTAACGGCATTTACATTAACAGCTGTTATGCTCCGCCACGTTGGAACGACTTTGAGTTCGAAATATATGTGGATGGCTTAGTACACGCTGCGAGCTCACACAGTCCCGTGATAATCGCTGGGGACTTCAACGCCTGGGCTCAGGAATGGGGCTGTCGGGTAACAAATAAGCGTGGGCGAACTCTCCTTGACGCCTTTTCGCGCCTCGACATTGTTCTTATGAACACAGGTCAGAGCAATACCTTCAGAAAAGGAAAATCGGGGTCCATTATAGACCTCACATTCGTCAGTAGCTCCTTAGCGCCAGTAGTCGACTGGTGTGTAAGTAAACACTATACACACAGCGACCACCAGGCGATTCTTTTTTCGGTCGGCGACAGAACATGCCAAGCCGAGGCAAGACTCCCGTCCGCTGGGTGGTCCACTAGACTTTTTGATGAGCAAGCGTCTAGAGCTGTTTTGCTGCAGGCGGGTTCCATTGACGGTTCGGCCGAACAAAGAACTGCGCAAATTGCAGAGCAGATAGAAACAGCTTGCGATGCCTCTATGCCTAGGAAAGGATTCAATAAGGGACGGCGGGAGAACTACTGGTGGACCGAAGAAATCGCGTGTCTGCGGAGACAGTGCCTGAAAACGCGGCGGATCAGCCAACGGGCAATGCATACGCCGGCGTACATTAATCGGCTTCAGGATTATAAAAACGCGCGTAAACTGCTTAAGTTCGCTATTAAGGAGAGTAAGCGAACTTGTTTTAGGCAGCTCTGTGATGATGCTGACACTAATCCGTGGGGAATGGCGTATAAGGTGGTGATGAAGAAGGTGGGACAGAAAGCGCCACCGCTAAAATGCCCGGTATTATTGGGAAAAATCGTCTCGACTCTTTTCCCTCCACACATGTCGGAGCCCGTAGAACGAAACACTGCATAAGCGCCAGTTCACATTCCTGCCATCACAGAGAGCGAAATAAATCAGTCGTTATCCAGGCTGGAAAACGGCAAGTCACCAGGTCCGGACGGTGTTCCAAACGAAGCTCTACGAATAGCTGTAAAAACAGTGCCGGGAAAATTTGTTCAAGTCTTTGAAACCTGTTTGGCAGAGCAGACCTTTCCGAAACGGTGGAAGAAGAAAAATCTTGTGCTTATTCCGAAACCTAGGAAGCCTGCAGGCGAGCCGAACTCTTATCGCCCTATATGCCTGCTCGATAACACTGGAAAGCTTTTTGAGCGAATTATTTTCAATCGGCTGTCAGCTGTAGTCGAAGAAGAAGGAAAACTGTCAAATCCACAATATGGCTTTCGACGAGCACGTTCCACGGTGGATGCAATTTCACTAGTAACTGATCTAGCGACCGACTCCCTCCGCAAAGGTACATGTTGCGGTATGGTTACGCTTGTCGTGAAAAATGCGTTCAACTCTGCGAGCTGGGAGTGCATCCACGCTGCGCTGCAGAGCATGGGTGTGCCCGACTACCTGACTGGTATAATTAAGAGTTATCTTTCATGTCGCATTCTGAAATATAACACTAGCGAAGGAGCAAAGGAATACACGGTTACCGCGGGTGTTCCACAGGGATCCGTACTTGGTCCTCTTCTGTGGAACATAATGTACAATGCTATCCTGGAACTCTCAATGCCAAAAGGAGTCACTGTGGTTGGCTTTGCGGACGATATTGCGGTGGTTTCCATCGCCCAAGATCCGGAGTACGTTGAATTGTTCGCCGGCGAGGCCATAACAACCATTAAACTGTGGCTGGAAACGGTAGGGCTCGAACTGGCGGAACAAAAAACGGAAGCCGTTCTGATAAGCAAACGTAGAAAAAAGTCCACCCTAAAAATCAGAGTTGGAAAAACAGTCATAACATCCAAGTCTGCCGTTAGGTACTTGGGGGTTATGATTGACTCGAGGCTGAGCTTTGGCGAGCACGTGAAGCACGTATGCGAGAAGTCAGCGTCTGCAACAGCGGCACTATCGAGAATTATGCCGAATATAGGTGGTCCTAGGCCCAGTAGAAGACTTTTATTGTCTAGGGTTGTTACATCCATATTGCTGTACGCTTCACCAGTTTGGGCCGGTGCTCTACAGTACGCCTGTTATACTAAACAGATTAATTCGGTTTATAGAAGGTGCGCATTAAGAGTAAGCTCTGCGTATCGCACTACTTCAGACGAAGCTGCCTACGTTGTTTCTGGAATGATGCCAATGGTGATACTTGTGGACGAGACAAACAGGCTGTACCGCGGGCGCAATGATGAAACGACGGTCGATTCGGTTGAACGGAGAAATTTCAATAGACTGGAGTCCCTGAGAATGTGGCAACTCAGATGGGACGACGCTTCTACAGGTCGATGGACGTACACATTAATTCCCGATATAGCATTGTGGTTAAACAGGAAACATGGCCAGGTAAATCACTAGCTGACCCAATTCCTTACAGGCCACGGAGGTTATCGCGAGTATCTCCACAGATTTAAGCTGGACGACTCGCCGGAGTGCCCTAGCTGCAAGGGGGTGGTTGAGGATGCGAAGCACGTGCTTTTCAATTGCCCAAGGTTCGCAGAGACTCGCAACCAACTGGAGTTTGACCTGGGAGATAGCATTGGTCCCCAAAACTTGGTAGGTTTTATGCTGCAATCGAACGTAAATTGGGAGGCAGTGAGCAGACCGGTCTGCAAAATCCACAAGGAGTTGCGCAAGGAAGAAGCGAGGCGCAAGTCTAGCATGCAAAGTGTCGGCTAATTAGCCACAGCCGTCCCTGCGAAGTAATGCCGAAAGGTAGTTCCGCAGGGGCCCACGGCACGGAAGAGCTGTTTTGGGGTTTAGTCAGTAAAAATCTCGACATATCTCTGGGTCCTAGTGACGGCTAAACAGAGCATCTTATGAAGATTCCCGCCACTCTCTATAAAAAAAAGGAGGGAAAATGTGGCATCTATATTATTGATTTCACATTGGTCAGCATTTCATTGGCCAAGTTTACGGAGTGACACGTCAGTGAGCTCTATACTCATTGCGATCACCAAACAATTTTGAACACTGTGACTGTGACAAACAGAGCATATCGACCACATATCCAAGCATGGACAATTGGATGGTCTGCACAAAGACCTGCTTCAAATTGATCCAATTGAAGGTTCTGCGGAAAACCGGTCACTTCAGATCACAAATCAGCTGATGATGGCCTGCGACGCATCTATGCTCGATAGAAGGCATTAAGTCAAAGAAATTAGAGCTACTGGTTGGCCTGAGGAATTTGCTGGATCCAGGTGTAAGGTGACGTGTCTGCGCCCATGATGTCCTACTAGACTCTTATATAAACGCTCCACTGATTACTATGAAGCTCGCCATTAGAAAAAGCAAGCAGAATTGTTTTCAAAAACTCTGCGACGACGCGGACATGAACCCGTGGGGAATAGCGAATTAGCCAGTGATTCAAAGGATAGGGCGAAAAGCACCACATTTAAATTGTCCAATGATGCTCGGAAATATTGTATCGGCCCTGTTCCCTCGAAATGAGCTGATGAACGTGGGACAAGGTTGATCAGAGCAGATGGTTCTCGTTGCTGCTATAACAGACAAGGGAATTTGGCAAGACCTTTCTGGGGCATATTTGAACGAGATGTATCTCTGAAAAGGAAGCTAGATAGGTGGATCATAAAAACGCCATTCATTCACTTGAAAAATTTCAATTTATTGCAATCCCTACACACGGTTCTCCTTTGAACACGTACAAACATCAATTTTAAGCCATCCGCGCACAACTTATTCGCAAGCATCGTCCGCGACTGACTGAAGCAGCGTCTCCTCATCCTCCTACGTGATGGCCGTATCAAAATTCCTTTGATGTAAATTCTTCGGTAGTGACTGTGAAAGGTTAGAATTTTTCAAATTTTGCAATTCAAAGCAACTGGCAACATCGACGCCACCCAATATTTGAGGTTCTTGGGGTGATTGAACATTTGACGAGTCATGACGTGGATGAAGATGATGAGAGTCTTGGCGGGTGTTGAATTGCTCTTGCGATTGAGCGGCGACAGGACGTGATGAATACACGTGGGAATGATGGTGATGATGATGATGATGATGGGGGCGATGTTCATGGGACGAAAATGCATTGAAATTGGACCCTAGCGATACACGAGGCGATGATCCATGATTAGTGGCTCGTCGATCGTGAAAGACGATCGGAAGTTGATGTCCATGATGGCCATGATCGCGATTCGAATCGACGAAATAATGTGGTTGGGGAAGCGATGTTTGAAATGGACGAAGTGAATGTTGTAATTGAGCTTTTCGGTTACCATTGGCCGTTGACACGGCATCCGTTTCCAGCAATTCAAATGATGATCGTGCGGCACAACCGACGGCCGTTTCGACACTGCTCGAACGCACGAGTAGTCCTTCTGTGGATTTTGTAGACATCGCGGCGATATTTGTCACCTTTTCATCGTCCTCGTACATGGGTGTCAGGTTCAGGCTGGATGACTGAAATATTTTCGGAAAAATAAGCGTTAAAATCAATAGGACAAAATCGAAATTTTACCGTTGATTTTTGCAAATCCGTTGACGATTTACTACGAAATTTGTGCTTTTGCTTCATATCACCGTCGTGGCTGCCCGCGGGATGATTGCGCGATATACTTGTCCGCGTCGAAATCGGCGGAGGCGTCAAACACTTGGAACATTGTCGTCGCAATGTCGGTCGTTGTCGCGAACCTAAACATTTGAGCGCAAAACATAGTTCTTCGGTCATTTCGGCATATAACGATTGCTGCTGATGGGGCGGTATGTTGTGCGCGGCCGACGCTCCGTTTTGTTCGTAGGCCATTGAATGGCACGAGCCCGTTTTGTTGTTCACAAAACCCACTGTAACGAAGGCTTGTTTGCGAGCATTGTGACAGAATTCAATGATAGCCACCAGTACGGCCACGGCCAGACCGCACAACAGAACGACAAATACGCCACCAATATTGTCCACGCCCAGGGCATTGGCCTTGGACTCTTTGCTTTTGTCTTTGCGCGAGCACGTTTCGCCGGCATTTTTCCACCATTTGTCGTAGAGCATTTGTATTTCGCCCTTTTCCTGGAGCTCCAAAATGGCCAGTGAGATTTTGTCACGCCACGGTGAACCCATGGGTGTGGCTATGCCGTAACCTAGGGAGGAAATGAATTTTCGCTGAGAGGAAATTTGACTTTCATCGTGTGGAATTTTTGGTAGTGTTAAGCTTATTTTCGTGCCTTTGTTTTGCCGAAAACATTCTGTTGGATTGCATACCAGATCATACCTTTTGTATCCAGCAGTCCGCCGATTTGTGTCAAATTACAATCACGCTGAACGATGTAATCCAGCATGGTTGATTCCATAAGGAATGCATAGTTTCCCTCCAGTACACGTTTGATGCCTTCCTCATACGTACTGGTGAACACTGATGGTTTTTTATTCTCCATGAAACGCCACATTTTCTTATACGTCTCAATCATAGAGTCCTGCAGAAATATATGATAGAAAAAACGAAAATTGTGTATTTTTCGGAAAATCCGGGAGCACAAGTCTAGCCTATTAAATCGATCGTCTGATTTTATCCCCACCAAATATTTATAACGGTTAGAACTCTAGCTCAACGCTCGTTTCTGTCTCACCACTCGCACCTCGTCCTTACATTGTCTCAGTTTGACCACTGCTAACGCTATGTGAATAGCCCCTAAGGTCTCAAAATCTAGGAAAGGCGAGGGGCGAGCGAGTGGAAAAGCCACTTAAGTTATCTTGAAGATGAAATTCAATTTTTTCCTCTGATTCGCAGCTCGCTTCGCTCGCACCTTGGCCTAACATTGTCTCAGTTTGACCACTGTTAACGCTTCGGAAAATGTGAACAGCCCTTAGGCTTAAAAAGGTAGGAAAGACGAGTTGCGAGCGAAGCGAGCGGTGAGCTAGAAAAAAGGTTCGAAATTGTATCTTCAAGATGATCAAGTGCCTTTGCCACTGGATCCTCGCTTGTTTTGCTCGCACCTCCCCTTTCGTAGATTTTAAAACCCTAAGGGCTGCTCGAGTATTCAAAAGCGTTAACGGTGGTCAAACTGAGACAAGGGCGAGGTGCGTTCGAAGCGAGCGGCGAGCGAGTGGAAAAAAAAAGAAATTTTATCTTCAAGATAATTCAAGTGACTTTCCCACTGACTCACCGCTCGCTCCGCTCGCACCTCGCCATTTCTAGATTTTGAAACCTTAGTGGCTGTTAACAGTGTCAAACTGAGATCCTGAAAAGGGGGAGATACGAGTGAAGGGAGCTGTGAGGCAGAGAAAAAAGAAAGAAGTTTTAGCTTCAGGATAATTCAGGTGGTTTTTCCTCTGCCTCACCGGTTGCTTCGCTCGCACCTCGCCTTTCCTAGGTTTTGAGACCTTAGGGGCTCGCACCTCGCCATTTCTAGATTTTGAAACCTTAGTGGCTGTTAACAGTGTCAAACTGAGATTATGAAAAGGGGGAGATACGAGCGAAGGGAGCTGTGAGGCAGAGAAAATAGAAAGAAGTTTTAGCTTCAGGATAATTCAGGTGGTTTTTCCTCTGCCTCACCGCTCGCTTCGCTCGCACCTCGCCTTTCCTAGGTTTTGAGACGTTAGGGGCTCGCACCTCGCCATTTCTAGATTTTGAAACCTTAGTGGCTGTTAACAGTGACAAACTGAGATCATAAAAAGGGGGAGATACGAGCGAAGGGAGCTGTGAGGCAGAGAAAAAAGAAAGAAGTTTTCGCTTCAGGATAATTCAGGTGGTTTTTCTTCTGCCTCACCGCTCGCTTCGCTCGCACCTCGCCTTTCCTAGGTTTTGAGACCTTAGGGCCTGATTCAATATTCCAAAACGTAAACAATGGTCCAGCTAAGATATAGTAAGGGCGAGATGCAAGTGAAGCGGTAAGCATGAGAAAAAAGATCGAAATTGTATCTTCAAGATAATCCAGTCCCTTTTCCACTGGCTCACCGCTCGCTTCGCTCGCACCTCACCTTTCCTACATTCTTAAACCTTAAAGTATGTTCACATATTCCAAAGCGTTAATAGTGGTCAAACTGAGACAATATAAGGGCGAGGTACGAGCGAAGCGAGCGGCGAGCCAGAGGAAATGTTTTTTTTCATTTTCATTTTCAAGGTAATTCAAGTGGCTTTTCCACTGGCTCACCGCTCGCTTGCCTCGCACCTCGCCTTTCCTAGGTTTTGAGACCTTAGGGGCTGCTCCAATATTCCAAAATGTAAACAAGGGTCCAGCTGAGATATGGGCGAGGTGCGAACGAAGCGAGCGGCGAGGCAGACAAGAATGATCAAATCAAATCAAATCAAATCAAATCAAATCAAATCAAATCAAATCAAATCAAATCAAATCAAATCAAATCAAATCAAATCAAATCAAATCAAATCAAATCAAATCAAATCAAATCAAATCAAATCAAATCAAATCAAATCAAATCAAATCAAATCAAATCAAATCAAATCAAATCAAATCAAATCAAATCAAATCAAATCAAATCAAATCAAATCAAATCAAATCAAATCAAATCAAATCAAATCAAATCAAATCAAATCAAATCAAATCAAATCAAATCAAATCAAATCAAATCAAATCAAATCAAATCAAATCAAATCAAATCAAATCAAATCAAATCAAATCAAATCAAATCAAATCAAATCAAATCAAATCAAATCAAATCAAATCAAATCAAATCAAATCAAATCAAATCAAATCAAATCAAATCAAATCAAATCAAATCAAATCAAATCAAATCAAATCAAATCAAATCAAATCAAATCAAATCAAATCAAATCAAATCAAATCAAATCAAATCAAATCAAATCAAATCAAATCAAATCAAATCAAATCAAATCAAATCAAATCAAATCAAATCAAATCAAATCAAATCAAATCCCTTTTCCACTGGCTCACCGCTGGTTTCGCTTGCACGTCGCCTTTCCTACATTTTTAAGCCTAAGAGGCTTTTCACATATGCCAAAGCGTTAAGAGTGTTCAAACCGAGACAATGTAAGGGCGAGGTGCGAGCGAAGCGAGCGACAAACCAGAGGGGAAAAAAAGAAATTTCATAATTCAAGTGGCTTTTCCACTGGCTCACCGCTCGTACCTCGCCATTCCTAGATTTTGAAACCTTAGGGGTTGTTAAAATATTCCAAAGCGTCAACAGTGTCAAACTGAGATCATGAAAGGGCGAGGTTTGAGCGATGCGAGCGGTGAGCCAGAGAAAAATGAAATAAGTTTTAGCTTCAAGATTGTGGCCTTTCCACTGACTCACCGATCGCTTCGCTCGCACCTCGTCTTTCCTAGATTTTGAAACCTTAGGAGCTGTTAAAATACTCAAAAGCGTCAACAGTGTTAAACTGAAATCCTGAAAGGGCGAGGTGCGAGCGTAGCGAGCGGTGAGCGAGAAGACAAAGCTCAAAATCCAAAGCATTAACAGTTATCAAACTGAGACAATGTAAGGCTGAGGTGCGAGCGAAAAAGAGAAAAAGCCGAAATTGATTCAGGATGATCAAGTGGCTTTTCCTCAGGCTCGCTTCCTCAGCCTTTCAAACAAGTAAACGGCGACAATGTAAAGCCGGTCCCACACCGACCGGAGTGTGGCGCACACCGCACAAAAGATCGGTCTAAGAATGATACCTTGGTGTCGCCCAACCACACAGCTGCACATGCAGCAGCACGATTTTTCGTATCAATCTTTTATACGGTGTTCGCCACCCTTCGGTCGGTGTGGGGCCGGCTTAAGTGCCACGCGCGAGCGAAGCCGGACCATATTATCATATAATCAATTTTACTCACCCGAAAAAACGTCATTGTCGATCCGCTCTCCAGCGTTCCGTACGATATTTCCGTTTGTCCTGCCAAATCTTCGGCATTCTCGATGGGCGTGATCATACGTTCAACTGTCAAAAATGCCGCCAAATTTGCCGTATACGACGAGATAATGATGAGCGTGAAAAACCACCAAATTGCACTGACAATACGTGTTGAGGTTGCTTTCGGATTCAAGTCCGATCCCTGTTGCATCAGAGTGCCGATAGTAAACCAAAAGCTATTGGCCACAGTAAATTGATTTTCCGTTAGATTACTGTCCGTATTGCACGGATGCGGATTATGCCATTCGTAGGGTGAAAAACGCGCAACCGTGTACATGGTTATGGACACGAGCACGTAGGCGGCGAGAACGTAAAGCCATATGTCGACGGCAAGCGGATTCATGAAGCTGAAGAGTCGTGTTGGCGGTGAAGTTGGGACCTTTTAGGGGGGGGGGGCGGAAAAGAATGGCAGCAGAAGGGGATGCAGTTCAGTTTATGTATTTGAATATGGTCGTATATGTGGGTACTCACCTTGAAGAGTATACTGATTCCTAGATTCATGAAGGGCTTCGTGAAGTCAATGACACTTTCCCGAGCATAATTAATTGTCATGGATCCTACAGCCAGATCCGCTTTCTGACATTAAAACCACGCGTCCGAGAGAGCGTATTGCGGAAGGTTTTTGAAAAAAAAAACAGTATAATTAATAGAAAATCAAAGGAAAATAATTGACGAATAAAAAATGTCTAATAGTCCCTCAAAATTTAATTATAACGTTAAACGTTCCCAACCGTATTTCTGCTTCCATTTTGTATTCTCGCTACGTTAAAAGCACCACGAGTGAAGGGCGTGTCATTCCCTTCCCATTAAGCTCTACCACCGAGACCTTAAACACATCATAGCCCATTCCCTGCCAATCATATCCTATGGGATCATGTGCAAGAGGGGACGCTCTGAGAAAATTATTTTACGGTTTTAACGGGCACTTTTCAACATTTTTGGTCACTATATCAACGAAACAAAATCAAAACCTCTCCTACCTTATCCATCAACTGTCGCACAATACCATTCCATTCTTTTGTTTCATAGTCAAAGACGCCATATTTACCGTCCGGCACAAGTTCCAAACGATAATCGAAACCAACAATATTAGCAATTTGTCGCAATAAATCAATACAGAATCCTTCAAAGCTGGCATTATTCTCATCGTCGGATATTCGAGTGTACGACGCACTTTGATTGGCACTATTGGCGGATCTAGCATTTATGTCCGAATACCAGGGAACGGCAGGCATTTTAGCGGGCGATTTGATTGCTGATGGTGATGTTGTTGCGGCGGAGCCATTACTTTAATAAATGCAATAACGAGAAAAGAGGGTGTACGGGGACGAGCATTAAAAACACAGAGGATGGTTGATTTAAACACGAAAAATAAATGAAAAAAAAAACAAGAATAAAAAAACAACATTTAGCAATATCGGGAAATGTTACTGCGAATATGTAATGTATATACGTAAAGTGCAATGAAATATGTAAAAAGGATTCATAAATTCAGGATCCCACCTTAAAATTGAAAAAATTTGTAGATACTAATTTTACAGTCATCCCATGATAAAAATCCACCCGTCCAAATCCAATTCATTGGCAGATATTTCTAAAATTTTGCAGCTTGTACGGTACCAAAACAAATTTCTGGTTCTTAGACACCAACCTTCTCAAGTTAGACCCGGCCAAAGACCCGGAAGAATGTGCGCTAAGTTTGACACCTATACCAACAGTATTTAGGAGGGAGACATGCGTGCTTGCACAGATGGGACTCAAGTTCAAAATATTTGAAAACGGGGACCAAGCACAAACGGGGTCCAATTTTCAATTTTATATTCGACCCAAGGATTAAGGGCAAACGCGGTAAATCTTTCATGCGATCCAAGGATAAACACAAAATTGCAAACAGGGAATCAAGGGCCAACGCAAAATCTATCAAATTATACAAATTATACTATCAACGAGACCGAGGCTAATTTCGGGCGCGGCCGAAATTTGAATACCCGTCACATTTGAATGAAACTTAAGTTTCTTTTGTGTTAATCATTTCTTCCGCAGCCCTATGACGTGTTCCGATTCCATCTGTTCCCGGAAGCGTTAATCCTTAAATGCATGGGGTCTGAACCCATTATCGTAACTGACCTTCCCTTATGTAAAATCGGTCACTAAAGACGGAATCAGCCTTTATATTCCCAGGAAATAGCCCGTTTTTCCATAAAAGCGGAAATAGTAGAATTTACATTGTGTCTTGTATCTTCACCATTCAAAGGCAGCGTTAGCTGCCGTTCTCTATCGTTTGTCTCACAGTAATGACGATGTCGTTCTTATTCAGGAACCCTGGGTTGCCCATGAATTGGTCAAGGGTCTGGGGTGTTCTGATTTCACCATGTTTTACGTTAAAGGACAGGGCAAACCGCGTTCCTGCGTTCTTGTAAGGAAAACCGTCAAGGCTTTCTTGTTACCTAATCATAGTGATAAGGATATGGTCTTCGTCTGCTTGGAGCTACAAGGTAAGATATATTGGGTCGCTTCTGTATACATGCCCTATGATGATACTATACCTCCTCCTAATTTAAAGAAAGCCATTGCGGCAGCAAAGGTTTCAGAAATAAGTGTTATCGTCGGATGCGACTTTAATGCGCATCATGTAGTCTGGGGCAGCTCAGATACAAACGAACGGGGTGAATTACTTCTAGAATACCTTCTGGGTACTGATCTCCTTATTTGCAATGTGTGCCTTGAACCTACTGTCATCACAAAAAAACCGGCAAGAGGTTTTTGATATCACTCTATCATCAGAGGATACGATTCATTTGATCAAAGACTGGAGAGTATCTGCGGAACACTCCTTTTCGGATCGCCGATATTTACAGTTCACTCTGACGGAGCGCCCTATTGTGAATCCGCATACTGTCAATCGTAGAAGGACAAACTGGTCTATATTTGAAGAGGTTCTCCTAGCAGAGTTACCTTCACTGCTGGATATACCAAACAATGGACAGGAATTGGATAACATGGTTGTCCTTTTCACGGAAGCTATGAGGTCTGCGACCGCTCAATCATGTCCTGTTAACTCGTTTCGAGGTAAGAAAAAACCTTCTTGGTGGACCCCTAAGATCTCTGATTTAAGGGTTACGTGTAGGAAAACCTTTAACAAAGCTAAGTCCTCGAGACTTGAATCCGATTGGTACTTCTATAAAGAACATTTAAAGTCTTTCAAGAAAGAGTTAAGAGGAGCAAAGCGCAACGCTTGGAGAAGTTTTTGTAAGACCATAGAAGGGTCTTCAGAGACATCTAGATTTAGGAAAGTCTTGGCGTCGAACCCATCCGTGCCAAGCTTTCTTCAAAAAGAGGATGGATCATGGACGTTATCAAGTATCGAAACTATTGAGTGTCTGTTTGATACGCATTTTCCTGGAAGCTCAGCTATTGACTCATCTGACCTCCGGATTGGTCGAACAGAGTCTTGTGATACGAAATCTATACTCGACCGTGAGAAGATTATCTGGGCAATATCTAGCTTTGAGCCCTTCAAATGAGCTGGACCTGATGGCATCATCCCTGCGGACCTGCAACACTGTGTAGACATCACCTACCCATGGATAGAGGGCATACTAACAGCTTGCCTAAATTTGGTTTATATTCCTCGTATCTGGAGAGATGTGAGAGTTACGTTTATTCCGAAAACTGGCAGAAGTTCACATACTAGTCCTAAAGACCTGCGGCCCATTAGCCTCTCGTCAACTATGCTGAAATTGTTGGAGCGACTAATCGACACTCATCTACGAACGTTTATCTCACCTAACCTATTATCTATGTCACAACATGCATATTGGAAAGGGAGGTCAGTGGAAACAGCTTTACATTCGTTGGTAAGTTATATTGAAAAATCACTTCATCATAAGGAGTACACGATGGTCGCATTCTTAGATATTGAAGGCGCTTTTAACTTTATCAAACCCAAGGCAATCACAGATGCTCTTCTGGGTTTACATGTTGAGAGTCCAATTTGTACCCTCGTAAACAAGCTTCTTACTTCCAGACGCATAGGCAGTACTTTAGGTTCTGCGTCCGTATCTAGGTATGTATGTAGGGGCACACCACAAGGAGGAATTTTATCTCCTTTACTCTGGAATGTAGCGATTAATCCATTGCTTTTGAATCTAGAAAGGATTGGATGCAAAGTCACTGCCTATGCTGATGATGTTGCTATCGCCGTTACAGGTAAATTTCCGGAAACCCTTAGTGGGTTATTGGAGAACGCGCTATCTATTTTAGCTGAGTGGGCAAGTCTCAGTGGGGTTGGAATCAATCCAGCCAAAAGGGAGGTTGTCCTTTTTATAAGAACGATTCCTATTATTAACCCCCCTTTGCTAGGGGATTCCCAACTTGTAATTGCTGACAAGACAAAATTTCTTGGTGTTATCTTGTACAAGAATCTAAGATGGAAACCCAACATTGAAGAAAGAGTGAACAAGGCCACCGTTGCACTATACTCTTGCAGGAAGGCTATCAGAAAAACCTGGGCCTTACAACCAAAAGTTGTGTATACAACTATTGTCAGGCCAGTCTTACTATACGGAGTTAGTGTATGGTGGACGGCACTTAGCAAAACCACCTATTATAAATTGGTTGGTTTTTCTTGTCATAACAGGAGCCTTTCGCACCACCCCTTCAGCCGGATTAGATATGCTGCTGGGTCTGCTCCCATTGGACCTCTTTGGACAACGACTTGCCGCAAACACGGCCCTACGCTTACGGGAAACTGGCCTATGGAGAGCACTAGATTATGGCCACTCAACGATACTGGGTAACTTTACGCTACCTTTCGAGACTGATTACACTGTCCCTAAGTATTCATTTGGTAAAAACTACAATACCTTGATTCCGTCGAGAGATCAATGGGGTAATAATACACCCCCGGCAAGTGGAGCTATCTCTATTTACACTGATGGTTCAAAGACCAACGCAGGAGTTGGTATTGGAATTTACTCCGAACAACTGGACATACGTTTGTGTCTTCGTCTTCCTGATTTCTGTAGTGTCCTCCAAGCGGAAGTCTCTGCGATTATGGAATCGCTAATTTGGTTGGGTAGTCACGTCGTAACTGAAAGGGACGTCACTCTGTATACTGACAGT